>JAVQKI010130317.1:0-15283 GCA_036025975.1 Nematalosa erebi
TGGTAACTTCTGTGAGAGACTTTTCATCCAGGGATTCATCTAACCTGTGAATGAGGTGATGTGTATTAATTATCAAGTAATAAGCACTTCAGTTATAATGAGCCCATACTGTAGACCTGCCTGTGTTCATGCCAGGTGTTGCAGGAGATTTAGCTCTGTTGGCATTAACTTAAGCCCAGTGGTAAAACTACACAGGGACTTTGGAACAGATGAAAAATTATCATTCGTTTGATGATACCATCATTAAATTGTAATTCTGAGCACTAGATATAAAAGCCATTGCCAGCAAATGTCAGCAACTTCTAACCACTGTCCAGCTTTGCTTAGGAGAAGTGTCTTACTAGCTGCAACTGTGGATACAATCCCCTTGTTCTGGTCACTTACGCGGTCATGCCTGTTTGACAGGTAACCAGCAACAGTGTGGCTCCGGCAAATCTCTGCACGCAGAGGGGGAAAAAGGCAGGTTCTCTGAGACAACAGGGATATAGAGAGAGAAGGACTTGAGACAGACCTGGTTTTACAACCTGTTTGGGATTTGGCTATTGCACCGTGACTAACACCCCTGCCGTACCACATATGCTCCTGAATTTTAAGTCTGGCTTTCTGCAGGAGGCGAGGGTTAGAAGGAGCAGAGAACAAATACCATCTGTTATAAACAAACACAAAAACACACAAGAAATGGCCCTCATTTGGAAAAGAGAAGGTAAAAAAGAGTTCCCAACTAAAAGAAATGAACACACGTCATAACGTGTGACTCCAGACGGCCAATTATATTTTATTCCGGCACTTAAAGTTTGTGTAGGAGTGCAGGATATTGCCCATAATGTATACACAAGCAGCCTAGAGCAGCAGGGCCGGGCGCTTAAACCGGCCCCGAGGGGGTCCTGCGAGCGCTAGGAGAAAGGTACCTCGCACCAGAGACAGCCACCTGCAAACGTCTGCTCAAATGTGCGCCAATTACTCACCGGCAGACAGCGAGAAAGGCTGACAGCTTCTCGTCGTTTGGCAGATGCCAAACACAAATGCCCCTGTGCATGCACCACATCAACACCATGTTAAGATGCGGCCATGCCTGACAGCTTGGCTGGAGCTGGGCCAGGAGGGAGAGAGAAATCACGGCGGGAGACGAAGGGAGAGAAAAAGGAGGGAGAGAAAGGCAAGGAACAGAGAAGAAAACAAACTCATTTGAGTCTGGCCAAAGTGTATCAAAACTTCAAAGTATGTAACAAAAAAACACTCACGTGGAGGAATTATCTATGAAATATCTGGATGTTTTGTTGATGATGGGAAAGCATTAGCCAGAGGTGTTCCTGTTATTTTGCCCTGGGTGGGAATGTCCGAGCTGAAATACTTCCGTGCATTTTTATTCTAATAACCTATACTTGCCAATTAGTTGCCACAGCTCTTTAGCCAGCAGGTACTGAGAGCCAATTAGTGGTATCAGCTGGCTCCATGCATGGGTAAATACGAGGTGGTATTTCAGCATATCTGAACCTCAGTTTGGTTCAAACCTCAAAGTGACTGGAGAAGGCTGAGATCTGAACAAATTGGCTCACCCTTGTCACGAATAAACTTTAAGGCGAGTTAAAAAGAAAATTAGCTAATTATATTGTCAGATTTACACTCAAAAGGGTGCTGAGGGAAACCCACATGTACTTATAGTGATTAAGAATGAAAAAAAAAATACGGCATGCAATCTATACAATGTCTAAAGTCTTAAACTTTTAGCTGGAATGTATTCATACATGCATTGATGCATTAATTGCCACCCTAGTGAAATGAAAAATCGAGCATGACATGTGGAAACAGAAAAGAAGCACCAGTAGTGTTTCAAACTGTGTTATGTTCACAGGATCCTGGGGAATAAGTACAGCTGCCCACTGAGAGGGTTTCAGGGTTACTGAGGCATAGATAAGCGATCCCAATGCAGTCACCCAGCTTTGACAATAATCTTATCCGGAGTTGTGCATGTCAAATAATCACTGATTTTCACAAAAAGAAAAAAAAGATGAAGAAAAGACATGAAGAGAAAAACGGAAAGCCAATTAAAGTGAGCCCTTGAGTGGCTCAAAGACAGGTCTCTGTCAGATTGCAGGAATGCTTAAGTGTTTTCTCTTATTACATGGTGTGACAGTTAGCCTACATCATTTATTTAGAATCCACATCCAGCCAGGGCCCCAGTCTTTGTCTGGGTGTCAGTTTGATCACCTGAGGTTCCTGGACCAGTTGCGTGACTCTGTCACACTATACTGCAGAAGCCCCAGGCCCTCTCCAGACAAAAAAGACTCATGCCAGGTCTTCAGTCTCAGGTGAGCTGAGGAAGAATCGCCCCCGGTCCTCCAGGGGCCGAGCACTAAAGCAGGTAGATCGAGCACCCCTGTCTTGCTGGGTAATCAGATGGGCAACACTGTCACTAGCAATTACTGGACTGTCTCTCAGGAGGTGCTGGGATGCCGGACATATGAAATCTAGAGAGTCTGACGGCTTTGTGTTTGCTTGTCAAGGTGTCATGAAACGTTGCTTATGTAAGATGTGTTTACTTTGGCTAAATTAAGAGACAGTAAGAAGATAGCTACACCACACTGAAAGACTGTCCAAAAGACACCACAGACAGAGAGTTAACCACAGCTTCTTATTGCCAGCTCATGTATTCCCTACACTATAGGTCATACTCTTCTCTACTTTCCCAACACTATTTTTCAAAACCTTCTAAAATGATATGTTTAAGAATACTACCTTAGTTACATTCTGCTCTATTATTCCTGATTAGGATATCTGTTGTTTTGCCATGTTTCACATGGGATATTCACATAATTACATATCCATTCCTTTCATTTAGAATTCAGACCATATTTGTAAGGCACAGACACAAGAGATTTAGCAATGGAAGTTCTCTCCCCCTACTTTATAGAATGGGTTCTTAATCCTAAATGGCGGCCTTAGTGGCTCTAATGCTAGGTGCACTATAACCAATTTATTCAATACAGCTCAATCAATTAATGTGAGACGCCATTACAGCAATCTATATATGCAAATGGCGTAAACAATACACATAATTAGAGATAACTTAAAATAATAACTTTCTTAACATAATTATGGTGATGATTCAACTCATTGCGCAGACAAATTTCATTAAGAGTGAGGGCTAAAAATGGCCAACTTCTCAGCACCTAGAAGTTGGGATTAGTCGACACCATATGACAATTATTTTCACATGCAAATGGGAAAGATAAGAGATCTCTCGACTCCCTGAGAGCAACAAAGGCAAATAAAGAAAGTCACTGAGGCTGAAACAATGATGTTGACTATTAGAGAATATTGTGTTGTCTAGGACGGGAGTTTGCAATGTCTGCATTAAATTACATTTTAATTTGCTTGGGTTGGGAAACACACACACATACACACACATAATACATAGACACTCTAGATAAGTCAAAACTGGGCATGTCAGTGTGGGGAAAACCCCACTGCAAAGGGACCTCCAACAGCTTCCCCTGATTAAATCAGAATAGTTTAGATTAAATGTGTCCAAAAGCAACACTTTGACGAGGTGTGCTTTCTCACAGATAAGCAAATCATCCTGTTTACCCCTGCATCCTCAACCGTGGGTGTAAGTATTTCTGGCCTTAGTGAGATCACCTTGCCACATACAGTCTAGCATGAACAGCGAAGGACACAGAAAAATCCATAGTCTCCCAACAACAAATGTAAATGGCTGACATTTCCCACACACGCTGGTGTTGTGTTGTGGATAGTGGACGTGCGGACTTATGGCTGCCTCTCCGTGAGCAGGGTGTCGGATTGCTGGTTGGGTCTCTGTGGAGCCGATAGCCCTTATCTCATCTTCAACAGAAGTTATGGGACTGATGGTATACCTCTCGGTCTCTGCGGCTCTCTAACAATTGTTCTGTCTGGGTGAGTGGTCTCCAAGGGCTCAATTTAGACTGTGGATGGTCACCCCACCATAGATTAATAGTGCCTATCTGGAAGACTCGCTAGGACTTTGTGCTGGATTGCTCAGCAGACTGTTAAAGGCCCTGAAAAACAAACTGACATGCATATAATAGTTACACGATTGGATGCACTTCACATGCACACTGCCTGTTTGTACTGTATGCGTATGTGTGTTTGTCTGTGTGGTTGTGTTTGTGTGTGTGACAGTGGGTGTTTACCCAAGGAGATAAGGAACACCAGAGGATGTGTAGTGGAAAGTGACTACAGTGTGAGTCGTCTAGTTATCCATAATCGTTGTGAATGTGTGTTATAAAATATAACCGCACTACTGAGCTGAGAATCCCTACAGGCCCTTAGCCACACAAAATACTATCATAAAAACCCAATAGCCTTTCTTTATAAACACACAGACACAGATAGAGGGAGATATTTAATAAGGTACGTATGCTTCATACTGTAAGGCAAAGGCTTCTGTGTTACTAGAATCCCAGTCCTGATCTCAGCAGGAATATGTACCAAAGTCATGAAATGTTTTGAGGGTTTTTAGACTAATGAATCTTTCTTGTGGTCAGCTGACCATTCAGTTTGTTAATGTAATTACTTAAATGGCACAAACTTATTGAACAGGCTCTCATTTCTCAATGGTGGTGAACCTTTGCCATCAATGAGTGTTTCATGATGTAACACAGTGAAGGTGCCATACCTAAATTAGGTTTCAATAACTGCAGGCCAATTAATTATTACTAATAAAGGAATAGAAATACGCTCCTCCTATGAAAGCAATCAAAATAATTGTTGTGAAAACATACAGGCCCAAGATTTGTAAATTTTATTTCCATATATGGAGATAGTTCTTTAGTGATGCACAATTTGTGTTTTTAGGTCATGGGAGTTTGGCCTGGCTGTGCACTCAATAAATAATGTGTGAGACAATACTATTTGTTCTCATCAATTTGTTATAAGGCACTGACTTTACCATGGTGAGCAGCTGATAGACTGTCTGTTAAAATATTTCATCTCTGCTCCCCGTGTTCCTTATCTCATCCTCCTTTACAGAGCCACAGATGGTACTTGTTCAGATAAATGAAGTGATTTCAAAACATGAGCGGTCACCTCTGCCTCAACCCACTGTGTTCTGATGGACAGGATTATGATCTTGTTTGTTCTGGTTCATGGAGGTGATTGTGAATCCTAAGCCGCTTGCCTTATTATGCCAGTGGGGAATCATAAGTCTTACAGAAGACTCCACAAAGCCCACAAAGCCCATTTTATGGTAAGTGCTGCTAGGTGTTCAATGCCTTGCTTGTTACAATGCATTAAAGTACAGATACAGGTATCAGCGGACTATGTTGTACTCACTTTACTACCGCGTAGAAAATGTAACGTGAGACTGATGTTTTAAACAAGTTTCCGAAAATGTTTTTTGTACTGCCTAGTACACAAATAGTGTGTGTTTGTTATATTTGTGTTACATGGTCGTGTCCCGGTGTTGTTTTGTGTGGTTTGGTCGAAGAACAAAAATCTCATTTTTCTGTATGCTTGTATAGTCAAGTCAAGTCAAGTCACTTTTATTTGTCAATTTCTTCACATGTACTAGACATACAAACGAATCAAAATTGCGTTTCCCACTGTCCCATGCAGACAAGTATTCAAGACAATACAGGACAGGACAAACAGTAAAGTGCACAGGCACAACAACAGAACAAACCAATTTTTAAGACAAATAAGAATAAAGTGCAAAAAAAGCTTAAGGCTTATACAGTACTTTTACTGGTAGTAACAACAAATGCAAGATAAGAAGAGGGTAGTATACTGTGAGGTAGATTGTGAGTAGTGCAAAGAGTCAGTAATAATAATTTAATTATAATTTAATTTTAATTACAATTATAATAATTGAATTATAATTAAATTAATTTAGCAGAAATAGTAAAGTATTTAGAGTATAGTATTAAAATAGCAGCAGAAGATGTGTGCATTTTGCATAGTGCAGGGGTCGTTTCTATGGCTCAGAGTCCAGAGTGATTCAGTATGTTCCAGTGAATGTACTCCATGGTGGATGTATCCCTATAGTGTAGTGTGTGGTTTCTAAATGTATGCCACATGGGTAATGCACTACTGTAAATAACTCCTGGCACTGCACACTCAGTACTTAATTAGGCAATTAGTATGCTGAACATGTTTAATTCCATGTTGATTTGGATTTGCTTACTTAGCCTAATGAAAGCATGAATTGTGCTTGACACTACATAGCATAATGTTCTTAAGGCGCTAGATTTTAAAGTGTAGTCTAGTGGACTGTGCTGTCGAATGAAGAAACTGACAAAAGTAAATGAACTCTGGATCATATTGATTGGCCTTAAATTATGAGGAACTTTGCAAACAACTACTACTACTATAGAGCCTTGAAGACTTGCATGGAAGCCTTAGTCAAGGATGTGTGATTGTGTGAATGGGCCAATGACGCACTACCACTAAAATATGGCTTGGGCTCTCTCTAGTCCTGGGGATGCCAGACACTGTGGAAGACATGTGTCCAGAGATCCCCCGTCTAGACGGCCTCATGAAGGACATCAATGACCTGTCGGAGTCGGGGGCACGATACACAGAGATGCCCCATGTCATCGAGGTAGTGCTGCCCATGCTGTGCAACTACCTGTCCTACTGGTGGGAACGCGGGCCAGAGAGCCAGGCAGCCATTCTCAAGAGTGGGGCCGGACCCATCTGCTCCACCACCGTCACCTCCGAGCACCTGAGCGTCATCCTGGGCAACATCCTCAAAATCCTCAACAGCAACCTGGGCATCGACGAGGCCTCCTGGATGAAGAGGATTGCAGGTGAGCAAAAGATGGTGATGTGGGGGAGCCACAGCTCCACAGTGTACTACAAGCGCCTTCATTGGCCACAGGAACCCAGGCCTCAAGTCCAGCCTCAGGTCAAATTCGTGACTCAAATCCTCATCTCTCTCACCCACTCATTTTACTATTGATCCTGAAAAGCAAAATACAACCAGGAGGTAAAGGGACAGAAGTTAGCTAGTTAAAATTACTCCTCTCTCTTTATTGCGCCTAAAGCAGATTTTTTTATTGGTGAGCTATCTTAGTTATGTTTTTTTGCCCATTTACATTGTCAGGAGCAATGTTCTGTATATACGGCAAGTCTATTGAGACCGTCTATGCAGCCCTCAGGCTACACACAGTCAGTACCCTCACCAGAAGCACACATTTGAACAGCCATGCTTACTTAGTCAATTAAAATAGGCAGGCTTACACTGTTGATGCTCTAGTGCTTGCCTATGGGCAGCCCATGGGGATTGGAACAGTGGATAGAGATGGGCTGCATTTTAATGTCCACACTCACCAACTCAGTCTATGGGTTCTGTATGCACACCTTCCACTTACCTACTCTGTCAAAGCAAATTGCTTATAGAAGTAACCCTGAGGCTGTAAAACAGGCAGAAATTTTCAACAAACAAAATGTGTTTTTGGTGTCAGTTTCATCATGTGATGCCACAGGTTCCTCCACAATTTCCTCCCTTTAGCCTTTCCAGCCCTCACAGCCTGTCATGGTTAATGTATGTGGCTGATATCTTTTTGATCCATTTCAAGGTGTAAGCTTGTGAGTTGAGTCTCTGAGGCGGCCATCAATGTGCCTTTGACCAGGGCACTCAAGCCTCTGCTGCTCCTGGGGGACCGTCTGTTTAGTTAGTGCAAATGGTAGGAGCATCTGCTAAATGCTATATCCTCTATCCTCTATGAAAAAAAACAGTAGGCAAACTGAAACCCAAACCATAGGGAATGTTTGTGTCACTTTCACAGTTCACAGTCAAATAGGTAATGCCTGAAGGATTCAGATAACACCACAGCATGCCACGTGCAGCACCATCAGAGAATTAAAGAACCCTTTTCAGCCAAAGATGACGGATTTATTCTACTCAACAGCCGGAGGATCATTTAGAACTCTCATTTATAGTCATATATCAGTCTGCCTCACTGACACCAAAAGGACATGGCGTCTCTGGTGAAATATTTACTGTACTTGCCATGGCATGAAGGTGTCATTGTCATTGCTGAAGTCACATTCAGCATTGTTCCCCTGATGATGTTTTTAAGTATACCCTGCCTCTCTGCCATTGTCATTGGGCCGTAGGGATCTACCCAGAGTAACCTCTCAGTACAACATAATACCAACAAATTGTTTATTTGGCATGGAATGCACAACTAGAGACATCTGGGGGGTGAGCTAATCTCTGCATGCCATTCTTTAGCAATGCTTATTCAGCTGACATAATGCAGCTCCTCTGCAGGACAACAGGACAAAGTGTCCAAGGAAGTTACCAGTGTACTCATTATATGACAGCAATGAGGTAGCACAATACAGATGCTTATACAAAATGTAGTCACAACACACAAAAAAACAATCAACTGGTCCATGTGTTTCAAAAAAAATATCATGTTGTTTTCTAGTGTAACAGACTATTTCAGTAGGATGAATCATATGTAACAAGCAGCTGCATGGTGAGTCATGATCAGATCTTTCCCATCAAGAGTGGCCTCCCTTGTCCTGTGTTTGTGTCAGTGTACGCCCAGCCAATCATCAGCAAGGCGCGTGCGGACCTCCTGAAGACCCACTTCCTGCCCACGCTGGAGAAACTGAAGAAGAAGACCGTGAAGGTGGTGGCCGAGGAGGAGTTTCTCAAGGCCGACAGCAAGGGTGACACCCAGGAGGCCGAGCTGCTCATCCTGGATGAATTTGCTGTGCTGTGCCGTGACCTTTACGCCTTCTACCCCATGCTCATACGCTACGTAGACAACAACAGGTATCACACATGCGCTAAAACTGAGTTCTCTTTCAGTCAGACTGCTTGACGTCAACACTTTTGGGATGACACATCTCTGATGCATGTTTTACTGAATAAACTTAAACCAAGCCATTTATGGGTGGCCAAGCAAGCGTTCATGGTAACTTAAGAATGACATTTTGTCAGGGTGTAGTGCCATGGCCAAGGGACTATGACATAGCATGTTGCACGTTTTCCCACCTGTTTTTTCACATCAGTCGTTTTCTGACCACTTCAACCAGCTAGCTCAGCTAATTGTTTTGTCTGAACCCAATAATGTTGGGATTGGAAGCTATAGTCTTACCTTCATCTGAGGTTTATTTCAAGTCCTGACAGACCATTTGGTGCCTTTGGATCTGCCTGGATGGCTTTTTCCTCTCCATTCAGGCAGCGTGAGTAGCATTGTTATGCCAGAACAGATCTCCTGCTGGTCTCAAAGCTGTGGGGAAAATAAAGCTATGAATTCTATGCTAATGCACTGTATGTACTCCAATAACCTTAGAATATTCTAAGGAATGCAGCAGTGCAGACAGCATTGCTGATTGAATGAGTCGTGTCCTCAATTTTACCTCCCCTCCTGTTAGGTCCAGATGGCTGAAGGAGCCAGATGCAGACTCCAATGAGCTCTTTAGGATGGTGGCGGAGATATTTATTCTCTGGTGCAAATCACATGTAAGTGTGGTGTGTGTGTGTGAAAGCGTGTGTGTGTCCAGAGTACAATTTCAGTTTTAACATATTATAGATTCTAGCCATGTTTAAATCATGTAACCGTGTTTATGTGTGTTTGTATGTCCTCTTGCGTCTTTGCAGAATTTCAAACGGGAGGAGCAGAACTTTGTGGTGCAGAATGAGATCAACAACCTCTCCTTCCTCACGGGTGACAGCAAAACTAAGATGTCAAAGGTAGGGAAGGGACCTGGGGACATCTCCCAAATGAAAGGACGCTTGACCAATCAAGAGTGTCCTGATGAGCTACATCTGGCTCCTCTCCCCTGGGCTGCCTAGCAGCAGCTGGGACAGAGTCTGCAGTGGCCAGTAAGGGACGTAGTGGATATGAAAGCATGTTTGGAGGGACCGTGTTTATTATTGCTGTTGTAGTTTTTGTTCTTGTATTGTTTACATGAGATAGATTGTTGAAGTGCATATTAGAATTTCTTCTTATTGTATTTTCTAACCTGGTCCGACTCTGCAGTATCTTTACATTGGACTGTCACACACCACATATTCCGCCTTTCTCATCAATCTCTTTTCTTTTTTTCTTGCTCAACACTTTTCTTTTCTTATTTCTCTCCATTCATGTTTGCTTAGGCTATTGTTTTTGCCTCTAGCCTCAGTTTACCTTAATCTGGCCTCTGTCTGCTGTACTGTATGTCAGCACTTTACAGACAGCCATTATTATAGCTTGGGCTTTTCTGCAGTGGCAGCCAATTCCCTATTTCTCTTTTCCTCTCCTCTTTCCCTATTACAGTACACTCTCTTTCTCTGCCTGTTTTTCTCCCTCTCCCTCCTGTGCATCAGCTCCCGTAGGGCAAACTAAAGCCATCCCCACACATTAAACATGTCCAGGCCCTGTTATTACCTCTATAAAGTAGACACTAAATCTTTTTTTTTCTCTATCTATTGGAGTGTCAGCAAGTAAACCTTTGCCCCCACTCCTGAAAAATGGACAGAATTATCTCTCCAATCTCAAAAGTGTTAATTTTTTTTTACTTTGCGGTTTTACTCCCTAGGCAGTGCTAATTGAACACAGTAACATTGCTAAGAGTTCCAGAGATATATTGTACAGGTATATTTCTGTTGACTTCATGCATTGAGACATGTCTCTGACCTCTGCTCTCTCCCTTTCGCAGTCCTTTCTGGGAAAGGTCCACAGTGAGAGTGTACGCAGTGTGTTTATTGTTGACTGTACATAAGTTGTGTTGGTCAGTAGTGAGTATGTAGTGTGTATGTGTACAGTACTGTATGTGTGTGTGTAGACAGAGTGATTATGTGTATTTGTGTGTGATCTCTAAGGAAGAGCCTAAGGTGCACGGTGTAGCTGAGCAGGTCTCATGGTGAACACACTTAAACAAGCAGGGTTGACATCAGAGCTCTTAAGAGTAACCTCTGAAGAAATTAATAAGTAATTGCACACACATCTCAGAAATGACAGATAGAGTAGAGCAGCTGTGACAGCCTTAATGGAGAAGATAGGACATGATTGCGGACATGATGATCCTCTTACAGTATGTTCAGTAGTTTATGCTAACACAGTTCAATGATAATGCATCATTTTTGTGGTATAGCATTGCTTTTTGTTTGTCTGAGCTCTCCTGAAGCAGTAGGTTAAAGGGTTAGGTTAGGTTAGGTTCAAGGGGTAGCAAAGCAGGTGTTAAGTGTGTTCAGTTGTAAAAGTTCAGATGCTCAGCTGCTCTTTGCTCCTCAGGCTAGTCTGACAGCCTAGTCTAGTCTGGCCTAAGACATGGTCAGAGTTACGTGGAGTCCCTCCTCCAATACCAGTCTGAATCCACCACTAGACTTAACCTTCAGTCACACTCTATTTGTACAGTAATTGGTCTGTGTGTTTAGGCTCCAGTTTGTGTGTGTGTACTGTATGTGTGTTTGGGTGTGTATGTATGTGTGTGCATCAAACTTCAGAACTTGTTCAGCTGTGTTTCAAGCGGAATGTTATGTTTGAAATGTGAATGATCTGTGAATGGCAGATGGTGACGTTATTGGTGTCTCTAGAATGTTGTTAGCTTGACACTACCTGTGTCTGCGCTCTGTCTGATATATGTATGCTTTGTTTGAAGATATGTGCAACCGAGGTATGCTGTGTGTTTGAACTGTGAGTGATGTCCAAAAGCCATGCAACACGTGTGTGAGTCATGTTTCAGATGTCTTTGAGTCTCGGAGATGTCTTTGAGGCATCTTGGAGATGTTTCAGAGACATGCTTAAGACATGCCCCTTCCTGTGTGTGTCTGTTAATCAGTTGCTCTGTGTACGTGTGGGACGAGCTCTTATGGTGTATGCTGTTCCAAATCACCAGCCAATCACGAGTAATCATAAGCTCATCCATCACAATGTTTGTCATGGTAACACGATTCCATCTGCATTGGGAAAGAGGGGAGCTGCAGTCAGTCCACTCTGACCTCATGAAAAGCCTCAGGGACTGACAACAACTTTTTTTATACATCAGGCAGTGGCTCCGAGTGATGGGTCATCAGTGTCTGTTAGAGTTAGTCCAATCATATCTGTGTGTTGGTGTAGTGTCTTGAGTCCTTCCTGGTGGACAAAAGTGTATGCATTTGTATGTATGTGTTGGAGCAAAGCCAGCTGCTTCTGTGTGTCCTCCCCCATCCCGTCTCCTCTCTGTGAAGTTTCTGGGTGGTTTACTGACAGGCAAATGTGTTGCCTGAAAGCTGCAATGAAGTGATGTGGCTTTGCTTTGATAAATGCTAAAGCATTTAGCTTTATTTCACCATATCGAGACGTAGCCCTCAAGGTAGCGACTAAACATGTAATTAGCTCTACTCTTAAATATTGCAGGAAAAACATGGTTGAGAGCATCACTAGCATTAACACTAGCATCAACATTAGCAGAGCATCACAAACCACTGTAGCTACTTTCACTGATCTGCAACATCCAAACCACATCCCCAAAGTCCAAAGACAACAAAGCAGGACTAAGATTTGAAGTTAAACCTTCCACTGAAGCACAATGCAGCAAAAGCCAATCAGTTTGCCTCCCAACACTGAGTGTCACTTGTGAGTGAGTGTGGGGTAGAGGAGTACTGAATGTCCAACTCTGACCTCAACCCCCGCAGTCTGGAGGTCAGGATCAGGAGCGGAAGCACAAGAAGCGGCGGGGGGAGTTCTACTCAGTGCAGACCTCCTTGATCGTGGCTGCTCTCAAGAAGATGCTGCCCATTGGCCTCAACATGTGCACCCCCGGCGACCAGGAGCTCATCTCATTGGCTAAGACCAGATACAGCCTGGTGAGTGGGAGAGTAGGGGATTGGCCGAGGACAGAGTCAGTTGGCCATGGCGTAAGCCTTCCGTACTGTATGCTCATTCCTTGCCTCAGTGAATGTGACAGATCAGACCTGGTCTGGCCAAACCTTCTGAATCACAAGGTCACTTTGTCTGACAAAGACCAGAAAGAGCCACTGACTCTGGCTTGGACCTGGCCCAGATCTGTGACAGACGCACTCTGTAGCTGGGGGATCATAAAGCCTTAAGTTGTTAATCATGTCTCTGCAGAAAGACACAGATGACGAGGTCAAGGACCACATACGACACAACCTTCACCTGCAGGAAAAGGTGATTCTGGTCTTCACATGTTTATTTCTTTTGTGTAATCAATTTATTTTTTGATGTGTGTCTTTAAAGCAGTACAGTGATTGAGTCAGTGATTAGAATTCTCTTTCCCAACTTTTGTCCTCTCTGTACAAAACACATACACAAACACACACACACACACACACACACACACACACACACAGTCGGAGGATCCAGCAGTCAGGTGGCAGTTAAACTTGTACAAGGATGTCCTGGTAAGGAGTGAAGAGTCTCCTGACCCAGAGCGGGCAGTGGACCGTATCCAGGGCCTCTCTGCCGCTCTCTTCCACCTGGAGCAGGTTAGATTCCACCCATTCACTCCCCAACATCCCATCATCACACAGCCAAACTGTAGAGTACACTTCAGTGTCAACATCTCCTCAGTCTGCCCTAATAATGAATAACTTATCTTTGGCTTGTCCTTTATCACACTTGTTGTGTTTGGTGTTGTTAATTCTTTTATATATCATAGACTTTTGGTTGCATTATATCCTTGTCATGAGTCCTCTGTGGCAGGACACACTCAGTAACTCTCTGCCCTTTCTTGTCTTTCCCCGTTTCTATCTGTTTTTTCCACACACATCCACATGCACACACTCACACACATACACACACACAAACACACCATGTGCTCCCTCACTCATTCAGGTGGAGCAGCCGCTGAGGTCTAAGAAGTGTGTGTGGCAGAAACTCCTCTCGAAGCAGCGCAAGCGTGCAGTGGTGGCCTGCTTCCGCATGGCCCCCCTCTACAACCTGCCCAGGTACGCCTCCTCTGCCCTGCCCTGCCCTGCCCTGCCCTGCCCGCTGGCCTTCTCTCCTCTCCTCTCCTGGCCACTGGCCCCGTACCTCTCTACTCCTCTCCTCTCTTTTACTCTTTCCCCACCTCTGTTCTTTTTTTGTCCTCTTCTCTCCACAAACATTGTCTGTGTTCTCTGCTTTCTTTGTGTCTCTTCTCCTCTTTTTCTTTTCTTTTTCACTTCTCTCATCCCTCCTTTGCTCCCGTCTCTCATGTCTTACTCCTCCTCTCTCCTCTCTTCTTACACCTCCTCTTCTCCACCCTCTCTTCTCTCTGTTCTCTGAGTGGTTACCAACAGGTATTTCTGCCTTTTTTTACTTTTCTCTCAAACTTAATTTTGAAATTAAGCAGATCACACCATTTGTCTGTGGCCTCCATGACGGGTGTGGAATTATTTGTGCAGCCTCCCACACACGGGTCACAGTGACAGAGTTGCCCCAGGCTCCTGGACAGTCTGGAACTTTAATTAATAGCTCTTATTTGAGAGGCAGTCATTTGTCTTTTTCTCATCTGTCTGTGTCTTCAGGCTGGCATCACAGGCTTACATTCACCTATGCATACATTCACACACACACACACATACACACACGCACACATACACACACACACATACACACACACACACACACACACACACACACACACACACACTCGAGACATACTTACCTTAGATGTCCCTACCCATCAGTCTCTCCCTGTGGGCTGTGTCCCAGTGTCAGTGCCACAGTTCCCACCATTCTCCATCAGTACAAAAAATGGATTCACACAAACACACACACACACACGCACACTCAGAGCTAGTATTCAATCCACGTCCACCCTGCGTTAATACCACACCTCTTTTCTCACCTCTCCCCTGTTAAACAAATGCCTCCCCTCTGGCCCAGCCAGGAGAGAGAAGTCTGCAGCAATTTCACACCCTGCTGCTCGCTAACTCAATCTCAGCCTCCATGCGAGCGCCACAGGCCATAACACAGAGAGAGAGGGAGAGGGGAGAAAAACAATTAGGTCTGTTCCCACCTTCCCTTATGCCAACCATTCCATGACATGCCATTGGTTCAGGTGACTTCTTCCATAACAGAAGAGTGAAACATGACCACTTGTATGTGGCCGGGGAGGGAAGTCACGTAAACACCCATCATGGTTTTGGTAATGCTGTGCTCTAATCAGTACACTTGTTATCTATGACATCTCCACATAATCAACCTTCATCCTCCTTCATGTGTTCTGTTCATGTGTAACTCTCATCAGAGACACAAAATATGTGCAACTAGAGTTGTGCTTTTTTGTGTATGTGTCTTGACCTTCTTGTCCTCTCTCTTCCATTTCTACCTTATCTCTCTCTCTGTCTCTCTCTCTCTCTCTCTGTCTCTGT
>JAVQKI010130595.1:0-22522 GCA_036025975.1 Nematalosa erebi
TCTATGATCTCAGGGCAGTACCTGTCTAGTCAATAGGGTTTAGCATACATTTCCAGTGGTTATCATCATTTTGATGGCAGAACTAAAGAGTTGTTGAAGGTAGAGAAAGACATTAGAAAACACATAAACTGTGTGTTGTGATCAAAGTATATAAGCATCATGACCATACAGATATGAACAACTGTAAGCAGGAAGTGGCAGCCTTTGCACTTTTATGGGCACAGACTCTGGCTGCACTTTAATGCCCAGAAACACGACCTTGTAGCCTTCTAAAATGTCTTGTTTTATGTTTGTGGGAGTTCCTGAAGTGGAATAGTGTGTTGCATGTCGACATGGTGCATCATTATGATGGCACGATGCATTTTACTGTTTGTGTGTGTGTGTGTGTGTGTTTTTTTCTAAACGTGGCAATATTTGGTTGCCTGGGTAAACCCACAGTGCACCTCAGTGGAGATCGAGAGTGAACACGGAGAGAAACAATTGACATCCCATTTTCTGACATTGAACCAGCATGAAATATCAAGTTAAATCGGAGCATTAAACTCTCACCACAATGCTTCAGAAGTACAGGAAATGCATCTTTCATGTAAGCAGTTCAGTTGAAGTTGTTTACTTTTTGATGGAAAATCCACTTACATAATTTAACCAGACAGTAACACACAGATGACACAGATCACCTCATTGGTTGTGAATCATAAACGGCCCGGCCTATGCTGTATAAGTGGTTGTGATTGGTGAAGTGATTTAGAAATGGGCTGTACAGTAGTGAAACTGCAGGCGGAGCACGCTGGTTTACCCAGGCTAACTGTTTGATAGTGCAGAGAGACGATGTTTAAGGTGTGCTGACATGAAGTAGGGGGATTCATGCGTTTACTTCTAAAGTTGACTTCATTTGAAAGCAGTCTGCCATAACAACAGAAATCCAATAAACCTTGACCTTTGTCTCAAAGCAGACTGTTGCTCAAGCTTAAACGTGTTAGTATGTAATCTTTGATTTACAGCCCTGTGTTGCACTTGATTTAACCTGACTACGTTAGCAGAGATTGAAGGTGTGATGTCATGCACTGATGTTTTACCTTGCCTTTTTCTTTTTCCTTTCAGTTCAGTTTTCTTCTTTTTGTTGCTTTAACACTTAATCAGTTTTTATGGAATTACAGTTTGTAAAAAAAATAAATATACAAAAGTGCCTTGAGGATTGAGTTGCTCATTACCAAGATGGATAGGACAGTGGGGCAGAATCAAACCTGCATTGCGTGTCAGAGCTTTTGGATCCAAATGTGATACAGTTAATATCGAATGGGCCACTGCTGCTACAAGAAGACAGTTTTTTTTAATGACATTTTATTACTCTACAAACAAGCTCTAAAATAATTGACTAGCATAATTAAATTTGTATAGCCCACAAGAGAAAAGAACTGTAAATGTGGAGTCTATTTGAGAGAAGCCATTTGCATTTTGTTTTTGATATGTGAAGGTGTGTCTCAGCAAACCAGCAAACCAATTTTTTTGCCAAATAATCTTCACATTCCAGTTACATTCAATTAATTTCATGTTTAGACATTACATAAAAATTACCTGTTAAATTGGAAGGGCTGTAAAGAGCCCATCCTTTCACACAATTATCGGCCTGTTAATGTAAACAAACATTGTGCGTTTCTGTGTTCTGGAGGTGTGGGAGGTCTGAAGGAAAGGGTGGAGGTTTTTTGATTGTGTATTTTCTAAATTTAACTTGCCTTAAGCCATTTTTATTTTTCAAGGATTTCATATTCCTCCTTTGACACATCCCAAGTATGACTGGAATGCCATGTGCCTGAGTGCATTTCATGTCAGTGCCATCTAGTGGCCCCATTAAGGCTCCCTCCCTCCTGCCACAGCTCCAGGGGCCTACTGCTCCAGTGCTTCCCCACAATCAGAGGCCGACTCCCGACCTTTATGGCTCCAAATATAAAACGGAAGAGTGGGGGAGCTGCTTTACTGCAGGAGAATTCTTAGCTCCTATTCAGTAGGTCTCACAGGAGGAGGTCTTCAAAGACACGGCTTTCATACTGATGGTCCCAAGTACAATGTCCAAGGCCATATATGACTTCTTTGAGCTAAATAGGACAAAGTAAACATTGCTTTTAAGTGGTAAAAGCTGATGTCTTCATCCTGTTCTCAAACTGATGCTCAGGCCCTCTGCAAGCATCAACACCCAGCAGTGTCCACTTGATATTTGACATTGCTGGGGCACAACAGAAGACAAACTCCTGAGTGCTGGGACCGGAGTGTTACGACCTCTGAGCTGATTCAGCTGTGGCTTTTCTCTAGACATGACCCACAAGGAGGTTAGTACCAGTGCATAGGAGGGCATCTTCCCTTTAGCCCACAGGCACACTTATACCTGTCAGCTGTGTGTGTGTGTGTTTGTCAGGCCTGTCTGTGGGGACAGGAGGGGACACCTGAGGAGGAGAACACTGCAGGCGCCGGGGAAAAACGCCAGGGCAGAGCCGATTCTTGGCAAATGGCGTTGCTATGGCAACAGGATGGCTCCAGAGTGGTAGCCTACAGTTATATCGCAGCAACACTCTTAATTATGTTTCCCCCAACTCGCCCACTCATCGCCGATCTCACTGCAGGCTCAGATACTACAGGAGGCAGGGAGACGAGGTGCTGGTGGATGTCTCCGAAAAAGACAAGAGACAAACAAGGAAAAGGAAAAAGCAGGATGACAAAATGGCAAAACCTTTTCCTTGTTCTGTGCCAGTTTCCATGAGAGACATTTAACAGCATGAAATGGTTCAGCCTTTCTTCCTGCAGAAATGGTTGCCCTTGTGTGTGAAGGTACTGTCATCCAAATACATGTAGCAGTCTCTTGAAAGTTTGCAGAAATTGCTGTGTTTTATAACTCACATCATGCTGTTATGACTAGATGGAGGCTTCTTACAGAGAAGACATCACATCACTTTTAAGTATCACGTGCCAGGATTACACACGCACAGACTCACTCACTCACACGTCAAGCTCGCTCACTCCCTCATTCCCAGCCGTTTACAATAGCCCCCTCACAATGATGGCTGAAT
The DNA here is from genome assembly GCA_036025975.1 of Nematalosa erebi. Taxonomy (NCBI): domain Eukaryota; kingdom Metazoa; phylum Chordata; class Actinopteri; order Clupeiformes; family Clupeidae; genus Nematalosa; species Nematalosa erebi. The sequence goes on from JAVQKI010130595.1 coordinate 3,060, forward strand.
CAATACGAGGAGTGTGTGGGATTGAGTTGCCACGGCAACGTGTCCTCCCGTGTGGCTGCCGCAGCCGCTCGCACCAAGGGATGAAGCGATGTGGGAGACTGGCGCTGACTTCACTCCCACTCCTCCTGCAACCCTGTTACCTACGCTCAACCTACCACCCTGTGCAAACCTCCAGCGCCGCGTCCATCATCTGTAGCAGCGGTACTCCCCACAATGCTTTGCAGCATCAAATATTACAAATAAAGCTGTTGAGTAAAACTGAACTGAAGTATTTGGTTACAGAAACACTTAGGCTACTCAGTGGTGTACAAAGACAACATGAGATGAGTGGTTTCAAATGATTTTTTCAAGGAATACACACATGAACACCCCGTTTGTAGTTAAACTATATTTTAACAGTTATCAACTCTATATGGTACAACTTCGTTCAGAAAATCACAAAAAGTGAAAAGGAGTCAATTGTCTCAGGAGGAGGAAAAAAAAGGTCAAGTGTTTTCAGTATTATATTTCGTAAGGATACCCTCACTTTGGAGGTCACTTTTCAGTGTGTGGATTTAGTTGGTGTGGCGTCCCAGAGGACAGAGGCCCCCGGAGCAGATCTGGGCCAGACGGCTCCCTGCCTGTGGCGGGAGTCCACGGTGGAGAGAGCACCCTGTGTGAGGTGAACTCCAACAGTGACTTACAATTTAACATGTACAACATTACCTCCCTACAGTGAGTCTGTATGAGATGTTTATTCCATTCCCAACAGTCACAGCTAGCAAACCAAAGGATGTGGCTGTTGTTAGAAAGGCAAATTTCACATTTTAAGTGGAAAAAAAAACATGGAGAACATGTGACATCACCATCCCTTGGAAACATATAATATAAAGTCGGCACCCAAAAATAAAAGCAAAAAACAAAAATCAAACATCTCAACATATCAATAGGATCATTGTTTTCATATGCTAGTTTGCTGCTAGAAAGAGTCAAACTGAATCTATAGGCACCAGCACAAAGTTTGGAAACTGAGTGGCATCATTGGACTGTATCACAGGCCAGAGCCAACTCCTGTTGAAGAAGTACACTTTCCATGTAATTCCCAAAGTCTAGCAGCAATAGCACATCCCTTGAACCCAAACTCACCATCATACGAGAGAGAGGGAGAGAGAGAGAGGGAAAGAAACAGTGAAGTATGGAAAGCACATCCATTACATAAACTACAAAGTGAAAGACGCACATTTTCTCTAAAAATGGATGAAATCGGCACCACCACATGCAATCCTTTGAATGTAGCATTCAAAACAAATGGGTTTCCTAGCATAGTTCTGGGGAAACTGGTAGGCATCGTACCTTTCTCAATTCTACTGAGAATGAACAAGAGCCCCCCTTGATTATTATGCACATACACGTTTGCCAAGCAGGCCCCTGCATTTCTAAATGCACTGTTTGATCTCACTGAAGCTGGTCTTGGGCAAGTCTTGTGCATGCCATAACATCCATAGGATGTGCTCAGCTTTTATCAAACTGCTCTCCTGTCTCACTGGTTAAACACGATTCCCTAGGAGCTAGAGCCTTCGTGAACGGAGCCTGGTTTTGGGGCTAAACTCCCCAGCAGCCCCTTCGATTCCGCTTTCATAGAAATATCAAAGTGGTTATTAATCTAATCCTCGACACTCTGGCTTTGGTAAGCCCCAGAGAGCTTGCCAGCTTAGAAAAACTCCAAGCTGAGGCACTTTTGTGACACTGCCGTTCATGTATGTGCATATCGAATGACCGGACTGTCCCCCCAAAAAAACAACCTGAGATCATTTGTGAAGCCGTCGTGCGGTTTCACCCCTCAGACATACCCGAGGTCTCCAGTGTAACTGTGATCTATTATTACTTATATGAATGAAGCTAGTAGGTATATACTCTATATCACCATTAGCCCTTGAGAAACCCTTTGCACCACCACATCCGTTCCATGGGCGTGAACTGTGGCACACGCACACAGACAACACAGCAAGACAGACAGACAGACAGACAGACAGACAGACAGACAGACAGACAGACAGGCAGACAGGCAGACTGACCGACAGACAGACAGACAGACGGATAGATCAACAGACCGACAGAACCCTCCACCCCTCTATGTTTTCTAACTCTAGAAGATATGGCATTGTAGCCGTATTGTAGGACTGCGCCACGGTTCAGAATAGAGACGCAATGCACACTTATCAGCAGGAGCATTCTGGGTCGTGGCGGCCTCCGTCTTCCCCATGGCCATTGTTTTATAGCTGTTACTTTTTCATTTATTATTGTGATTTTTCTCCATTACAAGTGCAATCCACTTGGGATGTGGTACCGTGGTGATCTAGGCTGACAACTTCCAATCTCAAGATGTTTCCCCACAGTGGCCTTGCCATGATGCAGATCTCCTCTAGTTGTCTAGGCCCAGTTTGGACAGTCCCTGCCTGACCTCGTGCAGCTCGTCGATCTTGCCATCCAGCACGTCCATGAACTTCTTCAGCTCAACCTTCATGTGCCCTTGCTTTTGATGGCTTTCGTCAACGTCGGTCTGAAGGCCGGCCATCTTCTCGGACAGCTCTTTATTTGCCATTTCAGCAGCCTGGGAAGAGAGAGCGGAAAAGTAATACACACATTAGTACTGTTGGCCAGCTCTGCCAGAATGTGGAGCATTTGAGTGAAAGTTCACACTGCCTCCCTAGCAAAAAATAGGGTCAGAATATGGTCACAGGGTCCGTCTTGACGTTTATTCTGGTCCTGGAGACACCAATAGGAAGGCTCAACTTGTCTAGCACCCTGCGGAATCTCCACAGCTGACCCCTGAAACTTGAGCTTGCTCACAGGATCCCACCTTTAAATAGGCTCAAGTGGCTCCAGCTGAAGTGGCCAGGTTTCGCTGTGTTCGAACAGGGTGCAGCCTGTGTGTGTGCTTGTGTGTGTGTGTGGTGCCTGCATGACGCCATCGTCTCTGGGCCGTGACTTAGTAGCTCCACACCCTTAACACAACAGCAGCGTCAGAGGGGAGCAGCTGGTAATGGCCTCAGGCCTCTTGTCACACTGGATCTACAGAAACAAGGACCCTCCCTGCATTTAGTTTCACGGAACGTTCTAAACCTTCTCATTCATACCACTTTTGAGCACACCAAGTGAGTGTCCGTATTCAATATAGCCGGACCAACTTGCTTTGCTGCTTGTCTTACTCTAATTCAGTGAGTCAACCTCCACTCAGTTTACATCCTCAACCAAGCAATCCCTGTGTTCATCTAATCTACACGGAAACTAGATATAGCGAGTGGAGCTGAACTAACGGCAGCAACGCATGATGGCATGCAAATGTCGGAGGGCCGTTACTGCGGGTGTGCACAACTTTGATTCCATTGACATTCTGGAGCCAGCCTTTTTGCCTACAGTCAAATCACAGGCCTGCTTCCGTTATGATAGTTAGAATCTAGTGATGTTATGTAAAACAGCTGAAAACACGTCAAAACACAAGATGGCAATGGAATTCATGGCACACACGTCTGCTGTGCTACATGCACTCATCCAAATAAAATGAGCATGTGCTGAGGGCCGCATAAACAGGTGCTCCCGCTGGGTGGGTGAAAGGGTGGGGGTAGGCTCAGGGGCCTGGTAAGCCAGCCTCCTGCCATTCTGCAATCCTGCCGACAGCATGCTACACCCATCTGATTCAGATCGCCGGCTCTGGGATCACACTCAGGGCCAGGGCTCAAGCTAGGAGAGCTACTATCTGGAATGCCATCACTGATACTCATCAGCTCACCCTGTGATTTAAATCGCCTTTGCATGCATTAAAAATATTAACATTTATAGTGTACTGAGAATGAGACAGAACGTTAGAGTTGATGGTAGAAGGACAATATCCACTGTGTTACCACAGACAACAGGAACTAAATAAAAGACAGATCCAAGGAGGTGTAACAGAAACACTAATGTCTTCCATAATTAACTGTCATCATGACAGGTGGAGCTCCACTCCCAGGCATGTGGAACCAGTTTCCACTGCACCAAAGTGAACAGTTCGTCACTCCGGATGCATTACAGCATGCTGAAGGAATGTGGTTTGTTGTCATAATACACCAGCAGTGATTTCCACCAACATCACTCCCTTGTCTTGTGATCTCCATGGTCATCTCCTACGTGTTAGGACCTAATGACAGGCTTGATGACACGTACCTGTAACTTTCCAGTGATGCTCTCACATTCGCCCATGAGCTGGGGGATAATCTCCGCTTGCTTCCTCAGATTCTCCAGCTCCTTAAAGACAGAGAAACACACACACACACACACACACACACACATATTATTACTAGTACTCCAACAACATAACTGGAGAAGTTTCCAAACATGGAAGACATGAAACGCAATGAGAGAAATAACTGGAGCTGTGTACATGGGTAGGCAGGAGCACCAGTAAGAAACGAGCCATCAAACTTTCATGTAGTCATGACAAAGAAGAGGTTGCAGTCGGGTGATGCTTACACAGCATGTCGGCGGGTTGGGGACGTGCGCATTAAAGCGCGCGTCACTCACAGCGGCTGCGTGCCACGGCGGCATGAAACTTTCATGAGAGGCGGGTGAGTGTCGGGGAATAGAGTGTTTGAGGGGGAGCCACTGAGACCCAGCCCACGGGCTTAGCCGACACGTACTCAGCAAGACGCCGCCACTCAAGGCCCACAGCAAACATGGCTGGAAACTCAAGTGTCTTCCAAGAAATTCAAAGAGGAATTACTAATTTTTTTTTTTTTGCATTTGTATGGGTGCTGTCTTTTCCATTCTTTCTGGAAAGCACACAGCTTCAAAAGGCAGCTCCGCTTCTTTGGATGTTTATCTAAATCCTCTTTTCACCATCACTGGGCTGTGGTGGTGTACTCCGAGGCACGGCAATGAAGATGGTGTGTGTGTGAGGGCGTGTGTGTGTGTGTGTGTGTGTGTGTGTGTGTATGTCAGGACCCAAGCTGTGTGCCAGGCGGGCAGCAGCTGCCTCCATCTGATCCTGTGCTGCTGAATGGCACATTAGCCGCCCGCTGGCCCCCGCCGAGGGGAACCTTGCTGACACGTCGGCAGGGAGGGGAGAGGGCAGGCAGGAAAAGACAACAGCGCGGAGCACGGACGTCAATGCTAATGAAATACTTGTCTGCAGGCAGGAGAGCGGTTAGCCATTAACAAGCACAGGTCAGGATCTGGTCCTTCCGTAATGTTCTCGGTCTTAATTACCATGAGCAGGCGAGGCAGTGCTGCCCTCCTCCCCACCCCCAACCTCTGTATCCCCCTAGCTGGGGTGGTATGGGAGTAACCCTGAGCTGCTATGGGACCACTACTAGCAGTGCAAACTCATCTGTTCTCACACACACTCTCTCTCTCTCCTCGTTTCTCCTCCATTACGGACACAAATCATGAACACAGTGATCTAAGATCCAAAGATGCCAAGCTGGCTGTGATTATTTTAAAATCCCTGTGATCTCATCACCTGAGTTTCATGTCCAACATCACCTTTTTATAAGCACAGCCCATCACAGCTTTGCCGAAGAAAGTAGAAAATAATAATAATAATAATAATAATAATAACAGTACTGGGGAATAAAAAGGCACTGCAATTATGTCAAGTAAAGTAACATATTTATTGCTAAACGCCGGCTGAACCCCCCACCCCGGCCCCTCATCGATCCCTGGACTCAGACGCCCCACTACTCCCTGGATGAACCTGGGGGGGTGGGGTGGGGGGATGGGGAGTGTTGATCATTCTGTCTGACCTGACAAACAGCGGGCCTTATGCCACCCAGATGCAAACGTCAGGCTCAGGATGCAGCTCAGCACAAGCCGTCATGGGTAAGAGGTGACGGCGGCGGTGTCTGTAGGCAGTGCCTGGGCGTCTCTTATCTCTGCTCTGGCCTCCAGTGTAATGGGCCATGAGTGTGCCAAGGAAACAGGAAGCTGGAGCCTTACGTGGACCAGCGAGTGTGCCAGTCAAATTATGTGTGGGCTTGTGTGAGCGTGTGTGTGTTTGTGCGTGTGTGTGTGCTTGGTTGGTTGAGTGTGATCTCACCTGTTCTTTGTCCTGCAGCTCAGCCTCCAGTTCCTTGACTCGGACTGTGAGCTGGGCATTTCTCTCCTTCTCCTGGTTGGCCTCATTGCACTGGGCCTCCAGCTCTGTGATCTGGGAGCATATGGCCATTCAGCATGTTAATCACAGCCAACAAGCCCCAACCAATACTGCTCAATGCACAAAACAACAGGCCTCTAAAGTCACAAGATCGCTTGTGCTGTTCATGTGTTCTCCAAGGGATTTTAAGCCCCAAGGACAAACTCTGAGTGCCCCTCATGTGAGATCATAACAGTGCATAAACACACACACACACACACACACTGTAACTGATGAGTTTATGTGTATATTGGTGGACAGGGTTCAAATGGGTAACAGTATGGTTAAGAAATGTCACAAACTTAAGAGGCAATAGCTTTTTGACTTTTTTATCCAAATATTACAAATATTAGTGTCTTGCACTACCTTGCTCCTGAGCTGGTCACTTTCTTCTTTGCAGGTGGCCAGCTGTTTTTTCCACGTCTCAACATTAGCATTAGACTCTTGCAGTGCATCAACCAGTCGGGCATTGCTTTCCTTCAGGGTCTGTAGTTCCGTCTCCCACTTCTTGGCATTAGTATTACTAAAAGAGAATAACAACATGAACATGCTAGCGGGATTGACTTGCACACAAACACACACACACACACAAACACACAAGATTCTACCATATCCTTTTTAGCCTCCATACACACACACACACACACAAGGGCAAACTTCTTTTTCTCCAGGGAGCCCATGACTGAAGAGGCTGCACACGAGACAGGGTAGTAAACAGTGGTGTCTGTGAGCTCCCTGTGGAGGGTTGCCCATGGAGCTGCTCTTGACAAACAAACACATGTGTTTGTTAAAGTGTTGATGGCCACAGAAGGCTGACAGAGACCAACGCCGAGGGTGAAAAAACTTCAAATGGTCAAGTCTGCCACCAGGGGAGATGTCAGTACCTTTGCTCCACAGCTGTCTTTAGCCTGTCATTCTCACTCTTGAGCAGAGCAGCTTCTGGGCCTACGTGAGAGATCTTCTCGTCGTCGGTGCCGTTGATACTGGAAGCCTGTGTGGAGGAGGGAGTCTCCCTGCCAGACTCCTGTCAGAGCAGAGGGGAAGATGGGTGACAAAAGCACAAAAATATTCATCTCACAACAGAAAAAGACAGAAAGAAAGAGAGAGAAGGAATAGGATTATGGAACCACCGTTATACTATAGAGGAGCTGCTTTTAAAGAAAATCAAGAGAGAGACCATGCTTGAGAGAGACGCCTTCACTCAAACATTCAAGACTGTGACAACCATGGTTCTTATTTTTTTGGCATGAACATTTTGAATGATGAATGTGAAGCGATCCGACTCGGCATAAGTAGGTTACACCATGAGTAGAGTGCGTTTCTGGGTGCCAAAATAGCATTGGTATGGTTTAACTGCAAAGCTAAAACTAGTCCAGTAGGTTGCACTGGTTTGAAATACGTGTAACATATTATCATTAAACCAATACCACCCCAGTGCCCCTACAATATATGGATTGATAATACATTTTGTATAAATAGATGCAAATTGTAATTGCAATTTGCTATAAGTACACCATAATTATACAATGCACTCAAGATCTTACAATTATATTATTCTCAATTAATTCAAATCACTGATTGACCAAAAATCTGCATTACAAACTCAATATTCCCTCATGTAGCAACAGAGCCATGTGTGACTGGTATACATCACAAGATTTGGGACAGCTGTTAAATAATGAATGGCAAATGCCAGTTTTTGGTTGTCCTAAGATCTACGGTACAAATGAAGAGGAAAAGGACACTAGCTTCAGGAGGAGCCAGTGTATGTTGAGATTATTTCTTTATTTCTGCCAGAGCTGTGAGCGATCAGACAAAATGTCTCTAATGTGCCAGCTACACTGGACCCTAATTAGAGCCCCAGCCACCTTCAAGTCAACTCATCAACCAGGCGACAGCGTTGGTCTCGTACCGAGACTGACAAATTAGCCTTATTTACACCTAGCTGTTTTCAGGTCTGAGAGATTAATATGCATGCCAGCTCCTGGTCTGTGAAGAGGGACCCATCACCCTTGGGTCTCACTGAACAGTGTCACCCAGCACCGACTCCTCTGTAACCTTGCTCATGTCTGTGCTCACAAACCGGACGTATGTGGCACATCAGCGTAGTTAGGTCATGGTGAGAATTGGAGCCAATTTTCACTGGCATGGCATACACTTACTGCTTGTGTTCTCTGTATGCGTGCACAGTACGTCAGCGTGTGTGCAGCTAACGGATCCATCAATGTTTTAATTAGATTTTCACTGAATCACACTCCACTTGGAAAAGTCCATTGATTTGTTAGATATAATGAGAAGGTGAAGCGTGTGCTGTTACACAACCCTGGAGCTGAAAGCGTCCTGTACACACACAAGGGCTGCTGGGAGACACTGACCTGGGAATGGTTACTGGAGGTCTCCATCTTTTCCTGAGACTTGTCTCTGGCAAGTTTGGCGGCCTCTTTTACCTCTTGAAACTTCTCAGCAAACTGTTGACAAGAAAAATACAAATACACTTCAGTTCCTCATTTCAACAAGTTTTCATTTCTAGCATATTGAAATTCCTGCCAGGAATTTGACCCTGATGCACACAAAAAATGGCATTGGGACTTGGACTGACCTTTGTGAGTTGTTGCTCAGATGCAAACCCCAGTCCAAACACAGTGTTGGCCCTGCTGTCTGCCCACTGGCCAAACTTCTGGGAGGTCTTTGTGAAGGTCATGTTGGGTGTGATTGTGCTGTTAATTATCACCTGTTGGGAAGAACACAAATGTGTTGTCTTAAATTCATGTGTGTGGACAGTCCTGAAGAGGTCCGCTATGCTTTAAAAGGCTAATCATTTATGCTCACAATAACAGGTCAACAAATTTAAATCACAAATGATTGCTTGACAAACTGGTTATCTAAAAAGCCCTCGTAAATTCTGTGCCCAAAGTCCCATAATGGCTTGAGGAAAGATAAAGCAGGTAGTGAAGGTGTGTAGGAGCAGGAGAAGCAGGTAAAGCAACTTGTCGACCTTCAAATTTCAGGAGGACAGTGTTAAAAGGGTTATAAAAGTGCACCTTCTGCTTTAAACCTCTGGCTTTTTTTTTTTTTTTACGTTTTTTGTTTTACCAAACATTCAGTATTCCAAGAATGCTAGTGGACCGACAGTTTTCATGGAACTCTCTGTCCTTCACCTTACCCCTATAGAGGTGCACTGCCAGCCCTTGAGGTCTGGTCTAACAAGTTTGGCGCAACCCCGTCATCTATCTCCTAGAGAAGTATGTGATGGTGCAGTGATGATTGCACAGGCAGACTGGCTCAGCTGTGGCTGCGCCTCAATGGCCACATTCATCTGACAGGGGAACAATCTGCTTTTGTGCCCTCCAGCCCTGTGTTTGTCTGATCCGTCTGCACGGAGCCCAGCACTGAACACTGACCTAAGCCGCCACTGCCGCCCCCCCACCCCCACCCCCACCCCGCCTTCTCCATCACAACCGTGACTAAACTGGAGACAAGAGGCCGCCCGGTAATGTCTGTCAAATGCGATTTCTCCTCAGTAATTTAAAGCAGCAGACTCCACCGCTACTGCCTAATCATGACTCTGCTCACAGGAAGTGATGAATCAGGCCAGCTCAGAGGCTGCCACGGTCTTCAGACATCTCTAGCATTAGGGCTTCACAACAACAATATACTATTAAACTGACAAAACTTCACCCCACAACTTTTTGAGACGATGGTCTCCATTATGAGACAATATGAAAAAAAAGGGGAGAAAAAAAACAAAACAAAAAAAAACACCTCATGACAACTAAGGGAAAAGAAGTCCACAAAAGTATTAGCAATATGTAGCTAATACTTATTTAACGGAGACAGTGTTGAGACGAGACAGAGGCATGTGTGTATATACTGACTGGATATTTCTATGTACAGAGCACAGGGCCTTTGACCATAAAGCTCATGCATAAAAACAGACCAATCTTGAGCATTTCTCCAAGACCCTGCTTCATAGCTTTGATTTCCTTGCAAGTCTAAAACGACATCTTTCCAAAATATTAGAGAGGCTCAAATATTTGATTAGATCAAGAATAAGCAGAAATAGCATAGCAGCTCTGATGAATTTAGACCTGTAGCCACAGGATGAACTGACTATGTCTGGCTAAAAACAATACATGTCATTTCAAATCTCAACAATCCATAGCAGATAATTCAACACATGCTCAGAATGACTTAAACATAGAGTAGTTACCTTGGTGAGCATAAGGTAATTAAACTGAATGTCATTTTAAGTGTACATGGGAATGCAGTGAGATATATCATATAATAGCCATGATGACCATTAAACTGGCTCACATGGCTTTGTGGCTGCTACTGTAGCTCCTTATGCATGCATGTATTCCTCATCACAAACAAACTCTGGGGTCACTTCAATAATCTGCAGCCATCGAGAGAACGGGTCCTTGAAAGATATCCACACCAGCTTCCAGACAGACATCTAGAAAGACCTCCTCCCTCCGGCCATAAGAGCAGCCTACCTATAATATACTTTATGCTACTGACCGCGCACAAGCACGGTCACGCAAACATACACACACACACACACACACACACACACACACACACACACACAAACACAATGCCTTCAACCAGCCGCAAATTACGTGGTTTAATTATGCCACATCCTTTGTATCAGGGCAACATTAGGTTTGCATGTGAAATGAGGATTTGAGGGTACAAATTAGTGCCAGCTCCTCCAGAGTTCTCCATCAGCAGTGCCGTCTCACGCCGTCTCCCCGCTCCAGCAAATGGGAGGCTGTCAGTGTGCGTCGCGGCTGCAGCCCCGCTCTCAACTAGATGATTCACCCCTTACACAAGGCTGGGGAGAGGGGAGGTCCTCACAGGCCCACAGAAGAAGGCAGGAAATCCAGCAGTGCAGAAAAGCATCAAGATATTTTTTTTCTCTCTCGCTGAACAAGTTGTTGTTGTTGAGAGATAATGGCAAAGCAAACCCTAGGGCTGTTCCTAAAATGTGTCTGATGTCATTTGGGCCATTTGTCAGACACGAGACAAAAATGAAGTAGCAAGATGTTCCCTGATGTGATGTATGCATTCTGGATGATGCTGCTGGATGATGCTGGCTTTTGTACATCTGTGTATGCATTCCCATTCATCTGGGGAGCTTAGGTCACATCTGTGTACAAATATCATCATCATAGCTGTGGCTGTGGGTATCACCACACAATCATGAGACGCATCAGTGCTGATAACAGCTGCACACACACACGCACACACACACAAATACAAAACAGGAAGAGCAGTTAGAGATGATGCTTCCGTTTATCCTGATGGCATCTCCCCATCCTGTGGTGTATAATAGGATAATCAACAGGGCCGACTTGGAGTCTGGGCTATAATCCACTCCGCACCAGCACGACCACTAAAGCCTCGATATCCTTATCCGCTTTCTCCACACACTCCGACTCATGCTCAGCTCTCTCCACTATAATCTTTTAAAAGCTTCTGAGATGCAGCTGCAAGTGTGTGTGTGAGTTTATGTGTGTGTGTGTGTGTGTGTGTGCAGATATTGCTAGTGACAAAAATATAAAACTGTTAAGTAAATCTGTTCCAAAAATTAGTAGCGGTCTAATAATCAAACACATATCATTATTAGACATTTTCTGTGTATGTGTGTGTGTGATGGGGTGGGGGGTTAGGGGGTGTCTGCTCACAGACTAAACAGAATAATGTTTACACGAGTACTTTGAGTTGTGCATGTGATGAATGTAAGAAGTATGGCTTGTGTCAATGCCACTAATGTTTCTCCTGTGAGGATTGAAGATGGAGGCAAGAATTAGCTTAGCGCCATCAGACAGGGGCACTGGTGGAAGTCTTTGCAAAGTGCCACCCACTGCAGTCGGCTTATGTCTTCAGCTCGCAGGCGCGGCGCGAACCGCCACTCAGCCCGGATGACTCAACGCCTCATCACCCTCGCCATGACAGCAGCTGAGAGGATCACATGACTGTACGAAAACATGCGGTGCTAAAAGCTGCGACATCAGATGCGTTACTGAAGCCTCCTTTGCTTTGACAAAACCATCAGGACCTGACACCGATGACATTCTATATTTACTCTTTTTACTGAACCAGGGTTTTTAGCAGTGAATTCTGACAGAGTCACAAGAGCTATCCATTTAACACAAGGCAGTAATATACCTTGCATATTTTACCCTAGCGCTAATATGTTGGGGCTTCTTTCTTTAACAATATACTATATAGCAAGTTGAATTTAAACCTTGCAAAGAGTGTGGGGTGGGGGCTGTGGAAACAGATGTCACAGCATGTAAGTGGGCCATGGGGTAGTGTGGTGTGGTGTGGTGTGGTGTGGCATAGTGTGTGAATGCACTGTTGGCATTACCCAACGTCAATACGAGTTATTGACAGGGCCAGCTGTAGGGCGGCATACCCCACCGCCCGGAGGGACGGAACTGGGATCAGATAGCCCAGGCTGCAGGGTCGTGCATGAGCAGTGGCCCCGACATCCTCCCAGCACAGGCCTGTCAGCTGACTCAAGAGAGTCTGCCATAGCCACACCTGACAGAAGCACCACAAACACACACACAAACACACAAAAACAAAAAACAACAGAACAACATTGTGCTTGGATAAGGAGTTTTCTTAATATAAAGGACTAATGTGACTGTTGAATTTAGTGCCATGTTGAAGGCATTACATCTTATTGAAATATTTTGCGTGCACACACACACACACACACACACCAACACACCCACCAACACACCCACATCCACACACACCCGCTAGCGCACAGACACACACACGCACACGCACACACGCTTTTGGGTTGAGCGTACTGTGTGTAATTTGACACCAGATGGAGAGTGGGGACAATAATTGAGTGTGAGTTTCTTCTCCATTAAAGCCAGACCGGCCTCTTTTCCGACTAGTCTAAAAACATCGCAACACTTGTCCCCTTGGTTTGGCAAAAACAAAAGCTGCAAATTTGAAGTAGATGTACAGCACACACAGGTGTTCCTTGGTGTCAGTGGAACCCAAGACAGGATTATCTAGAGCAGGCTGGCTTCCAAGTTGTGAAAGATTACACGCACAGCGAGAGGCCCTCTTCCTTGCCTGCCAGATGCCAGCCTGGCGGAGCAGACAGACAAGCCATGAGCTGACAGAAAACATACGCCATGATATCATTCTCTGTCACTCTACTTAATGTTGGAAAGGCACACTTCTCTGCACTTCAGCAGTGCTATAAGGCCTTTGGAGTATTGTGGCATTTATATATTTTGGTGAAATGTTTTGTGAACATATTACTCCAGTCTACCTTGAGCCACTTGACAAAAAAAAAAAAAAAAAATTGTAATTGAAGAAACTGGTCCCTTTGGCAACAATCTGATTATTTTTCAAAGATTCATTTCTTTGAGAAAGCACAAACCGTGAGCGCATCTTATAATGGTTATAATGATTAACCTACCCTACACAGAGCATTTACAGACATAAAAGATATCAGTGACACACACACACCTCAGTATTACAATGCCATTTCCAGAGCTCCACGCTGAGCTCAAAGATGCCTGATGTAATGCAGATGTCTCAGTTTACTGCTCTTAATGCAATTGGCCAACTCCACTCAGAAGGAGGGCCAAAACACCCAAACTGCATTAACAAAAGCCCAATGACAAGCACTTCCTTTCAGCTCAAAGACCAGTCTCCCCTTAATGCTTAATTTACACGTCAATATTCTCTACGTGCTTGATTGTCTCAGATTCGAGCGACTGCAATAAGAAACACTGAGGTGACATAAAAGTAAATGGCACTGATAAACAGGTGGCCATTGAACTCCATCAGTGTCTCACCTGTGCTCACATGTAAGCTCTGTGCGTGCCACAGTGTTAGGAACACTTAACTGGAAGCTTCTGATCACAGCACCCTAGTATCAGAGCCACAAAACCATAATAAAACACAAAGTAATTTGACAAGCCGTGTGTGATTGCTGCCTTTTAGTGCCAAGTCACCTTTGGACAACAGTATTATTGATGTGCGCCAGGTGCACTGCAGTTATGAATGATCGGAATGCAAGTCTCCAACTGCTGCGCATAGGCGAATATTTGCAGCGTCTAAACTATTTAGGTCAAGCAAGGTAGCAGATTCATCAGTGACACACATCGTTATTGTCAGTATTCGTCTTTATGCATAATAATGGGAAATAAATTGTCACCCATCTGTGCTGGCTCTGAGACAGGAACATACAGGAACACAAAGCCAGTCGCTCAGAAGGCTTTAAGCACACACAGCATTTGGTGTCCATCTCTCGTCTCTCTGCTTCGCCCTAACGTCACACACACACACACACGCACACAAGCGCAAACACACACACAGGCCCGCTGGGATGGCTCTGAACTCTGAGCCCCACTATCAGTCATGCCGACAGACTGTGACACGAGGATCTCGGCGTAATCAAACAGCCCCGCAGCCGGGAGGCCACTAATCTCCATGGAAACGCACAACATAAAGCGGCTGGTGAGTGGCGAGTGGGAGAAACAGGCAAAAGCCGAGGAGAGGGAGACAGAGGAGGAGGAGGAGGAGGAAGAGGGGGATGTGGATGTGGGTGTCCAGCGCTGTATATGTGGGCAGTCCTTTGAGAATGTGGGAATGAATGGCACTAATAGCACTTTTCTTTGCTTGCCATGCTTGTTTTATGGATCGGGCCTCTCAGACAATGGAGGGCCAGGCCTCTGCAGCCTGGTCTGCCCGCTGGTATTCACACAGTGGCGAGGAAATGGGAACGGGTCTTAATTTAGCCAGCGGGGCGAGGCTGCTGGCTGTAGGTCATGCTAGAGTGCCTGCTCCACATGCCCTTTAAAGGGCCTCCCTCTGTGGGGGTGGGGGGGGGGGGGGGTTGGGTTGGTGACGCCACTCAAATCAGGCAGTGGGGACACGGAAAGACTTGCCCTGCATTCCTCAAACAAAAGCAGCTGACACATCATCAACCTTCACTGAGTTCACGGGGGGGGGGGGGCGGGGTGGTGTTCGGCTTAAGCAGCGATGCCTGACTTCCAACCTGGTAATTTACAGTCCAATTTGCAGCTCACCACTTTCTTAAGCACGTGCAGCACAAAACAAAGCAGACACCGGTCCCCCTTTTGCTGTGCCGTCAGTTGCAGCAACAATTATATGAGACGCCATTATAACTGCAGAGCAAAGAGCAGAGCTGGGCAAGCCGTAGCCCTGGGAATCTGTTGCATGCTAATCAATATTCTCTGCTTCTCTCTGGCTAACTGCATCTGAGGGAATCGGTGCTCTGCTTCCCAGCAGCTGGCTGACGTCATGTGGAGTTGGGGAGATCGAGATTACACACGGTCTAATTTGGCTCCGTTCTGTTCCCTCGGGCGCTCACCTTTGACCCGTCCACGCTGATGATGCGGTAGCTGTTTCGCGTGCTGTCGTAGAAGTAGGAGACGGTGACGGCCTGCTTGCTGGCAGGGACCCAGTTTTTCTTGGTGGTGGGGTCGATCTGGAAGACATGGGCCCTGGTGGTGAAGATCGGCTGCTCCCTGTGCATCAGCAGGACGACAAACAAGAAAACAGAAACCCAGTATGAGTGAGCAGAAAGACTGCCGCCAAATAGCAAACAGCAGGAACAAAAGCAACACCTTTATTGTTCTCTCCATCACCCTCCCTGTATTCAAGATCATCTCCCCACTGAGATGCACACTTGAGTTAATAAACTGTGAGTGCGCTTAACTTCTTTACACCTTCTTCACGTCACCCATTTCAGTGAGATGACAGGCCCTCCCAGAGAACACAGCCTGCAAGCCAGCGATAATATAATACTACTCCTAATCCTGCACGGTAAACCAGAGCTATTAACACATCAGCGCCTTTTTTATCCTCAGGTCAACTGCATGGGCTCAGGCGCCCGGTTAAAAAAAAAGAAAAAAAAAAACTGCCACGGATGACGCCAACCACTCCACAGGCGCATCTCAGTTTTTAAATACAGTACAGGGTGCATCGTCATTGTGCACAAATGCAGCCTCCGTCAAGGCTTCTGAGTGAACAAAATGGCCCTGGGCCCCTAGGGGAAGAAAGCATCTTTTGGAGGCCAGCAGAGACCCTTGTGCTGACAACACACACTTAATATTTTTGTCCAGCTGCCGACAAGGAGCGAATGAGCCCTCAAAGGCTGTGCATCTGCGGGGCTGCTGAAAGCATCACGTGGGACGCGCTCGTTTGTTAAACCCTGATACACAATACAGTCGACATGAATGGAAATGCTTGCAGTGTGGGGCCCATTAGACCTAATGATGTTTTGATATTGCTTAGGTGGATCCGAATGACACATGCTACTTAACGTGGCAAATTGAAAAGTAATGGACCTAATGCTTTCGTTTCCACCCAAACAAACAGCAACTGTGCTGGGATTTGTTGTCAGATTGGATTTGCAGTGATGCCCTTCAGCAATTGTTGCATTGTTTGGATGAATGAAGACATTATCACAAATTGGAATGCAACAGAGGTCAGTCAGATAATTGAAAAAAGGGCCTAGGTCTGCTTATGTGAGGCTGGCTTTGAACACATATGGGTCCACCAGCCTCTGGCGAACTTTCTATGCACCTGGCATTGTTCCTTTGATTTCCGACAAGCGCCACACAACGGCACAGCTCCGCTCCCGATGGACGCTTTGTTCTTAGTCAATGCTGGCTCAACACGCAACACTAAGGCACTCATGCCAGGGACAGACCTGCCCCCCAGGCTAGCAGAGGCCAGGCTCACAAACACAGCCACAACACACACGCATGCGCGTGCACGCACACACACACAGACACAGACACACAGGTCAGCACACAAGTCAGAAATACAGCTTCACAATGGTACACTTCCTGCATACCATGATTCTGATGACAAACAGGACTTCCAGTATGACCCTACATCATTTTATTTTATTTGAACATGCTGCAACAAGCAGCAGATTACAGCAGATGGAATTAACAGTGGAGAATAGTCACTCTTACAGACACAGGCATTCTTTACAATATTATAATCTCTATGCATTAAGTGCATCTCTAATACATACATGCATTTCAGAACTCTGTGCGTGTAAAAATAGTGTGGGTTTGGAAAGTGGAGCTGGATTATTGTAGGCAGGCATTTAAGGAGCATTTACTGATTTAGAAGAGGGCTTTGATCAGCTCCAGCCAAATCCCAGTGACAAGGAGCCACATTAGAGGAAATGCAAAACTTCCCTCATCCAAGCCCAAAGTATTGGTGCGGACGTGCGACTCCTCCTCAACATCCTGCTCTGCATAAACTCCTCATTTACTAGTCAGCAGGAATAACTGAACCCCCGCAAACCAGCCAGCAAACCTCACACAAGATTTATGTCAACCAGCCCTGCTTTGGGAAACACGGATTGAAGGGGGCCTCGGTTGCACAGGCTGAGACAACAACTTCACGTCTTCCCCGCAGAGCTTACAAGAAATAGGCAAAACATAAAGCAAGAGGCTCACATGTCTGTGACTTGGAGATAGTTTGCAGACTAAACTTTCTATTTCATCAAAACTTGCGGAAGATTTATTTACATATTTCCTTGTTTAGCCTAGTTTGGAGGGTAATACACAAATACACAAAATCTATCATTTTGAGACCTTTATACAGTAATCCCCATTATTCCACCGCAAACCAGCAAGCTAATCCAACTAAACCATGCCTGAAATAAATTAATACTTAACCGTAATCTAATGTCATAATCTGCTTTGGCAATAATGCCCTTGCAGATGACAGTGATAGTTGATCAAAAAAAACAAAAAGAACAACAACAGGACCAGACAAGAGTCTGTTCATTCACTGCCTGATAGCACCTGCTCAACTAATGCAGCAGCAACCACACATCCCATGTATCACCATTCAAAGCCAATCAACAAAGCCACCCCATGCAGTGTTGATTTGCCAGCAATCAGGAGGCAGTTTGATTGATGCTCAAGGGTAGCATTTTAAAGAAAGACTTTAAAGCAGACGCCTTTGTCAGCTTGTTACAACCACCCTTATAAGAATTGCTTGGAGTGGTGTTGAGCTTTAAAACAGGTTTTCAGTGTCATTTGGATTATAGGCAAAAGGAGTTTGACAACTAAAATACAGTCCAGGTGTTTCAGTGATCTGAGTGACGGAAAAACACAGGATCATCTGGATTCTTGAGCGACAGATGACCAACATCTCACCGTAGCGCAATAAGAAGAAGTCTTTGTGCTTGATATAAACAGAAGGCTACAGCAGGATTCCAAAAATATGTACAAGAAATGCACTATCCAGCTGAAGGGAGAAACATGGTGTTCTTTGTTTTTGATTTGAATCTCTGCCAAGGCATCAGAAGCTTTTACGGCAAATGCATGGCCATTTTTGCCATTTACCTTCAAAACCAAACAGTAATCACTATGAGCCATGCTAAACTCAACAGTCATCATCTTCGCCCACATCACAGGTGATATTTAAGCACAGAGATTTTGCTTTCTAAACACTATTTAAAGACACTGCAGTCTGTCAATAAAATGACTGACAATAAGCCTCCTGACAGAGGGAAGACTGCCAGAAGACAAACTCAGTCCCCTCACAACTGATGCTGTTGGATTTGAATAATTCACCGGTGAGTGGGAGTGCTCTGATGGACTCCAGCCTCCAGCTTGGCGGCGAGGGGGAAGAGAACACTGGGGAGCCTCAGCCAGCCAACCAGTGTCCGCTTTGATCCACTCCAATTCTCTCGCTCAGCACTGGTTGCTGTTCAACAAACACATCCATGTTTGACGTCATGGAAAGCACGGCTTTTGTTCTTGACCCCTTCCCCTTTTTTCCAGATCTTACTATGTGTTGTGTCGCATGTGGCGATATAGGGAGGGTGTCTGCTACCTCTGAGTATGAAAATCATGTGATGCATGACTGACCTTGGCATCTCCAGAATGTGTTAAATTTTTTAGGTTTACTTAGTTCTCTCCCCAGTTTGCCTAAAAAGCATTTTCCTGATGACATAACATTCTAGTCTGAGGGACAGGACAGGCAGCATGAGCCCTAAAAGTCTGGGGTCCACGGGGGCAAGTATTCTGAGCTTATAAATGGATCCAAAAACTCACCTTGCCCCAGAAACAGAAACAGAAAGGAAATAGCTGGCTCATATGAGCTCATGTGTATTTCTGATCTGTTGAGTCTGACGCAAATACAAGCCACAAAGAATATAAATAAAGATACCAGTCACCTTTTAGACATAATATCTGGCTTAAGAGCTGCAGCAACCATGAAAATTGTTTCAGTTTTGTGGGTTACTACTCTCTACTGCTCAGTAACA
>JAVQKI010130721.1:0-18776 GCA_036025975.1 Nematalosa erebi
ATTTCCATTCTCCTGGAGCACTTCAAAGATTTCAAAGGACACCAGGGCTTGAGGCACAGGGATTTTAATAGAGGTGTCCCTGTGTGCTACTGAACACCTCAGTTGGCCAGGCTCTCTGAGTGACTGACTCAGTTGCACCTCAGCTCCCCATAAACACTTCTACCTCGGTACCCTTACACTATTGCTTGCCCTAAACGTGTGCAGAACACATGTTCCTGTGTACGTGTGTGTGTGTGCATGCATGTGTGTGTGTGTGTGTGTGTGTGTGTGTGTGTGTGTGTGCGTGTGTGTGTGTGCGCGTGCGTGTGTGTGTCGGGGGAGGAGGAGGAGGGAGGAGGGAAGACTTCAAAGGCTCAGGCAGGAGTCAGGCTTGACCCTGCAGGAGAGCCATTAGTGGAGAATGGGAGTCCCCCTGTGACTGCAGAGCCAGTCAGAGCGACAGCCAAGGGGAGGTCAGTCCCTACAGCAGCAGCTTAAAAGGGAAAGAAAAGAAATCTGGAGAAGTCCGACTTTCCTTCCTCTCCCTGATTTAGAAGACCTGGGAATTTAGGCAAGGTTTGGAGTGTTGGATTTTAGTGTTTTCTTCTGTTTCTGCCTCCAACTCCCACACCAACCCCCTCTTCTTCAGGAACAGCCTGATTTTATGAAATCATAATACTTTGATCAGTAATGAGCTCCAGATCCTGTACTTTATCTTTGTAGGATTCAAAATTCTCAATGGTATCTTTTCTTTGAAAGACATCTTAAGTTTTGCTTAAAACAAGATTCTTGACAATGTCTCCTTTGCCAAAATTATTATTACACTGTTACACACTGTAAAAGAGAACATTCTGAAGTTTTTACAAGCCATATCATAAAGTAGGAATAGTTTTACTTCAAAGTAATTTTCCTTCTGAGCCCACTGTGCTGTTGTGTAAGAGGCTTAGTTGTAGGGAAAAGTGCTGTTCTTATGTCTTTCCATTCCATCAGCATGTGAGTTTAAGCAAGAAAGAACGTTCCTAATTTCTCCCCTTTCATTTCTCAATTTTTATTGTTTGTGCACTTTTTGTAACATATTACCGTTCCTGACCAGGCACACCACACAATATATTTTTATATTGTTTTGTTTCAAAAGCTTTTAGGACTTGTGGGGCTACAGTATTCACTCTGTACAGGTTCTTATTAGGAGATTCCATGAGGAAATACAGAGACTGTAAATCACAGAGAGTCTATGAAATCATCATGACAGCTAGTTTGGCCACTCTTATAGGCAAAGTCTGGTTTCTCATGTGCATCTCAGTATGGTGGATCACATGGTTCTCTGACCATACTAATGATAAAATATGCTTCGTCTGTTTTATATGAAATCGGAGCATATTCACTCAGGCCATAATTGAAAGAGGCCGATCTCAAGTCAGGACGTCTGCCAGTTTTGCAGATGACTTAGAAGACACAGGCCAAAATAACGAGCTCCTTTTAATGACAACATGTTGTAAGAGATTACTGTGCTGCGACCGAAAATAATCTCTGCTAAACTCAGCGCCAACTCAGGATGAAATAGAGAGAACTTAACTGTTTTAAATCAAGAGTGGTGTTCCCTCTTGGAGCCTTGCACAGAATGTTCTCTTTTTTCTGTGGTACTGCTGCCTTCTGCTATATGCGGGCTACCTCCTTTCACTGGGATGTGTCAAGTGGAGATCAGAGCTGACCTCTCTTGCCAATAGTGCAGTCGTAATGAGGTGCCTAAAGGTTGCCAAGGTCGTGTTTGTGAATACAGGTCATGACGCGGCCCCTCTTTTGGTCTGGTGCCTGTGGATGGGGCAAAACAGGCAGAATGACTCCCTGGCTGGTCATCCGTCAGGGCCCTGATGGGGGCTGGACAATCATCCCTTTCACCTCCCATGACCCCTCACTGAAGGTTCAGAGGTCAAACACCACTCCAAACAAGGGGTGGTGAGCCAGGAGAAAGGATATAGGTGGCTGCCCACTGAATGATGACAGCCAATTAAAATGAATTAAGGTCCCATGGGCAGCTTGTTAATTATGTTAGTTTAGGCAGTCCATAGTCATATTTCACAGTGAGGACCTCACAGTGTGTAAGCAAACTACTAAGGTGTGAGCTGCTACCTATAGCTGATGTGAGGTCTATTTTGTGCAGTAGCTTAGCCTGGCATAGGTTTTCCAAAAGCATAGCTGCTAACCAGTTTGCAAATAATTTGTTTGGCAATGGGCAATTGCAGTTCAGCCAATAAAGCTGTTTGCTTGGTACTTTTGGGACATGAACCCTTGGTGAGCTTTCAGGTGAAAAGTGACTGAATCCCAATGTTCCTCGAAGACTTAACAGGCATGAGTCAGCCAGTCATGAGGACACTTCATGCCAGTCTTTGAGGGTACAGGAATTCACTTTAAAAAGATATGGACAAGCAGTTCCACAAGGGGGCAGTGTACATTACATTTCCTGCCAAGGTTCTCCATTCTTAGTTTGTTGTTGTGGACTGTGGCTCAAAGAGATGTCACAATCAAAAACAAGGACACGTTTGTGTGTGCGCATGTGTATGTGTGTGTGTGTGTGTGTTTGCTGATGTTTCTATTTTTCCTGAAAACAGAATTTCCATGTGTTCCTTTTTTGCATACTTTATTCAAATGTCCTCTTCTTTACCTCCTGTGAGTGAATGCTTTCTGTTTAGTCACACACGTGCTCAGCACAACCACGCAAGTCTTGCTCACTGCCCAGCAGTGTGTGTGCCACACACTTGAACTCGGAGTGGAAAGTATTTGGCAAGGGACCGCAGGGCTGCTGTAGAGACGCTTGTAGCAGTAATGCGAAACAGCTGAGGAAACAGGCCTGTGTCTGAACTCTACCTAAACGTGTCCCTCCCTCTCCCCCACCTTCTCTGCCTCTTTGGGATGCAATAGAGTCTCTAGCAGGCTTGCAAATTAAAGTTGAGCAAACCAAACTCACCAGCCGGCCACTAAGCCCCTCACTCTTTAGGTGTTCTGGAAAACGTGGGAAAGTCCTCACATGTAAATGCAAGGGTTACTTCCATCAACAACATCTTTCGTGGTTTATCAGACTAGGAGTTTTTCTCTTAAAATTGGGTTTTTTCAAGGCTTAGGTGAGAAGTGGCCTTAGTGGGCCTAAGGGATCTTTTAATTATACAAACTGTATGCTGATGTATACTGTATACTGATACTGTATGTGAGTGTCAAATTATATTTTAAAATTTTGGATGATATTATGTGTCAAAGTATGCATGTGCATAAATACAGAAATACTAATGTTAATTGAATTTGAGAGCAACTTAATAAAGCACCTGAAGCCTGCACAGGCTCAGTAAACAGTCTCAGGAGAATTGACTAATGGCCTGGCGTCTCTCACCAGCCTGGGCTCTGCAGAGCTTCAGGTGGCTCGGCGTGGGTATAACTCTGTAAAGCTGTCAGACTGGATCACAGAGACTGGCCCCAGAGGCCAGGCATGACAGCAAAGGCCCTGGCACAGGAAAGCTGCGGTTTGTTAGCTCGTATTTAAGCTAACGTTACATATGTGGTCCGCCAACTTGCTGTGGGTTCGAGTCATTGTGTGGGTTAAGTCAGTGTTAAATGAGAGTGCCTAGAGCTGCCATCCATCCTACAAGAGTAACCTGTAATGTAGGAGTACTGTATAATAAAGATACTTACTTTAAATCACATGGCCTATTGCTCTCGTTCCCTCTTGTTCTGTCTCTCAAACACATGTAGCAAACACCCACATGTACACCACACATACTCATATTCACAGACAGTCATGTGAGGTCTTCCACTAAATACACATAGGACATATTCACACAAACACACACACCTACACACACACACACACACACACACACACACACACACACACACATGCACACATGCACACAGAGACACATGCAGCCACCATGGAGGTCCAGGCTATGATCCAGGCATTGACCGCTAGCCATGGATATGTCATGGAGGCATTTCTCCAACCAGTCATCCTTGCAGTCGGTTAGTCCATGTGGGCTTGCGGTTTTAGCCTTAGCAGTCTGGGCCATGTCAGGGGAAGCAGCACCGGACCAGACTAAGTGAGAGTCCCTGACAGGAGGCAGCCTCTCTTCTCTTCCTCTTTCTCTCCCTCCAGCTCTTGATCTGCTCTCCCGTAATGAGAAGCACAGAGAACACAAACAACAAAACTCCTTGTCTGAAATGCCCTTCTTTCCAGCTGGCCATGGAGAAACAGTCTATCAGAACTAGCGTGGGTAAACAATGACAAGGCAATATTGAGTCACAAGAAGGGGAAAGAGAGACACAGAGACAGAGAGAGAGAGAGAAAGAGAGAGAGAGAGAGAGAGAGAGAGAGAGAGAGAAAGAGAGAGAGAGAGAGGAAAAAAGATCATTAAATGAGAGCGAATGAAGCTGGAGCCAGATACCTGCGGGGTAGCGGCATGTAGTGTATTGTAGCGCCGGCTCATTCGAATGGCTGAGTAAGCAGGAGACTCCAGGACGCTGCAATCACATACCAGACAAAGCCGCAAGACCCAGCCCTCCCATCAGATCAAAGAGAGCGGCTCAAGACCAGGGAACAGCAGGAGCTAGATGAGAGAGAGAAAGAGAGAGAGAGAGGAAGAGAGGGACATGAAGACAGTGAGAGGGAGTGAAACAGGTGTGCGATGCTTAGGGGACCATCAGGCTCAAGGCTTCTCAGGTTGGGCTGTGATTTATAACGTTTGGGAAAAAGGCGGGAACCAAGAGGCGGTCGTGTTGATTGAGGCACTCTCGGTGGTGGAACAGCTGTTAGGGGTCGTTTGGGTGCTGAGGTAAACCTGAGGCGAACCATTAATGATAGGTTGCAACTATTTGACCTGGCAGAAGAGCAGCAACTGTAGTGGATAGTGGAGAACCTCTATTACTGAAGAGGAATGTAACAATCGAAGACACATTCTTTTGCAAGTGAAATAAACAGACACACGCTCAGACACAGACACATAGACAGACACATTTACGCAATTTGGAAAGGAGCAGTCGGAAAGTATCTGTCAGGCATGAACACTGTCTTGCGTTTTATGGCCTCAGAGTGTCCACTCCACGGCAGTGTCTTCCAGGCCAAAGATATACTAAGGAGAGTGAAGATAAAGCATGACATGCCAGAGTATGTCAGTAATGCGAGGAGAAAGAGAAAGCCACTATCCACTGTATGATCCAGCATCTCCAAACTAAGAGAGAAAATCATTCTTCACAAATTAAGGTATTTTGTTAAATGCATGAACATGAATCACTGCATGTAGTTGTGGTGACATGTACAGTATGAGCAGAATTCAACTCAACTCAACTCAACTCAAAATATCATTAAAAAAAAACCTCTAAAACTACAATGTGGTCTTCCTTGAAATCCTTTTCAGCCTTCTCCTTCTCTGTATACAATCTCTCTCTCTCTCTCTCTCTCTTTCTCTCTCTCTCTGTATCATGTATTTGACACCTCTCATCAGTCTCTGTGTGTTTGGAGGGGATGTAGCGGAGTAGACCCTCACCTAATGCTGGAGATCGCCGGCGCCAAGGTCAGCATCCAGAGCGAGGGCGCGAGATTAGCGGAGGATTAAGAGCGAGCCTGGTATTATTCCACACCCGCTGGCACAGACCACTCCGCTCATTGTGTTTCACCAATCAGGGCTCAAATACGGAGCTCTTTCTAGGGTCTGACTCTCTCTCTCTCCCTCTGTGTATGTCTGTTTGTGCATGTGGCACATGATGTGCATGTGTATGCTCCTTTATACAGTATGTGTGCCTTTGTACAGTGTGTGTGTGTGTGTGTGTGTCTGTCTGTCTGTACTTGCGTGTATGAATAACTGTGTGTGTGTGTCTCCATTATTTGTATGTCTGTGTGTGTGTGTGTGTGTGTGTGTCTGCGATCAAATGTTGGCAGAGCTGTCCTGTTTTTCCAGACGCTGACTGTCCCCTCAATGTGTTTGAGTGCTTGGTGGATGTTTAACCGTGTGTTGACCTGTTGGTTTTATGACCTCCCTCTGTTTAACACTGCTGTATTAACTGGGTTAGCCTCCTCCCATCCCTGCATATGGATAGCAACACGACTCCACCTTGTGTAACATATTTAGCATTTCGTTACCTGATGTGGAGGCCATTCAGTTCATATTCCTTGGAGATAAATGTTTCTTTCCACAGATGCTCTGCTGTCACTCAGAGCAGAGCAGTGCAAGGGACAGGTCTGTGATTTTAAGGTGTCTCTGGAGCTTTCGAGAGCAGGACTGGTTTTCCAGTTATCACAACATTATCTCAAAAGGGGAGACCCCCTGGTGGACTGTCACCCTTCCTGGGGATACCAGCACCCCCTGTGCAACCCCCCCCCCCCCCCCACCCACACACACACACACACACACACACACACAACCCTTACCCAATGGAGTCGCCATGACCCAGGTCACTGTTAATAGGGGTCAGCCCTGAGTACAGCCGACTCCACCCCCCACCCCTAGAAAGCCATTGGGGTCTAGGAAGAGTTGAGATGGGAATGTCATTGTGCATGAGTGGGTGACTTTAGAGTGCATTCAGCACACACAGGTTGGAGGGGCTGATTGTGGAGTGGCCATTGGATGCCCTAGTTGGTTAATTGGCCTGGGGGAAACGCCATTGTGAAGTCAGCCAGGGGGGTAGTAAAGGCAGGCAGCTAATGCTGGAGCCATCCAGGGGTTGCCCCTCATCGCTAACGGACCATCACAGCGAATTTTTCTCTGCCTCTATCCGCTGTCTGCCTCTCCCCCCCCTTCGCTTTATCTGAGATTTAATACTCTACCATAAACAGTGGAGCCATCGAGTAAATATCTCAGCCTTGTCAGGGGCCACTGTTGCTGGGTTATTTGAACAGAGGGAGGGCTTTTTGTGGGCCATATAAAGGTGTGGTGTATATTGCCCCTAATTTTACGGCATCTTTTACTGTGGTATTTGTAGAGGGGAGGAAAGAATAACCATGGGGCATGTGAAAAAGGTCAAGGCGACTATCTTGTAGGGATGGCATTTATTCAGAGATAAGAGATTTCAGGGAGAAGGATTTTATTTTTTGAGGGTACTGAAAAGGCTGCAAAGAACGAGCAGATTTACATTCAAACGGACACTGCTGTGTTACTTAAACACAGAGATCCCCCTCAAAAACTCTCACTTCTCTCAGTCTCTTACAAACACTCCCTGTCTGTCAGTGTGCAAGAGTTAAGCGCCCTGGCAGCAAGGATTAGCACTCCCACTCACTGTCTCTGTGGACTCCTCCAGCCGAGTATAAAGAGATTAGAGGTAGCCCAAGTAGTAAGAGGACTGAACCATCTGCAGTTACCCTGGGGGGGTGGTCGATGTTGCTGGAGTGGTGGAGAACAGTGGGGGATGGGGGATGTGTTGGGTGGGTGGGTGAGTGAACGGGAGTGGGTTGGGGTGGGGGGTTAGACCTGCAGATGTTCCAGTGCTTTGGGACTGAACACACCAGCAGGTCACTCAGTCAATCAGTCAGCCAGCTCACACAAACACACACACACTCACTCACTCACTCTCGCATGCAAAAATACACACACAGTCTTTAACACACACACACAATGGAATATGGCAAACTCTGCAATGACACTGTGAGGGACTAAGAAAAGTGGGTTACCAGGAGCTTCAGATGACTTGAGGAGGGACTGAGAGAGAGAGACTCCATCGCTTCTCTTTTTCTCTTTGCAGCCATGGCGCTGGGCTGCTGTGTGCCACTGAGGTCTCGAGGTACAGTGCCATCACTATTTATTCACTATCGGTGTATCCTCTCCTAAGCTCTCTTCTTTTTTGTGCTTCTCTGTGTGTCCTGCAGTCAAAACAGTCTGCTTAGTTGTGTCGTAGACTTTCTTCAAATGCCATGACCTGAATAGAAACGTGCTGTGCACAATGATTGTTGTGATGCACTGGTATGCACTGATTCTTAAGTCATGAAAAAAAAACAAGAATCCTTGTTCCGTTGGAAGGCTTTACATTGCTGTGGGATTATGTCTTTGGGATTTCCAACCTTTAGTTAACATGACTGCAAATCGTTCCCCTCTTATTGCCTATTAAGAGGAAATGTGTCCTTTCACAGTGACTTAAAAAAAACACACATTTTTAAAACCCAAACAGTAGCAGGACAGTGTGAAATTTAGTGTCATTAGGTAAATGGGCAACATTTGGGCCTGTTTTCATGTGTGTGGGTGTGGGTGTGTGCGTGCATGTGTGTTGGAACCTTGGTGTGAAGGTGAGGGGTTTGGCTCCTGGATCATGTCTGAACCAGCTCTCTTGGTAATTAGAAGGTGCTGGCAGACAGGGCAGGGGAAACACCAACTGCTTTTATTCCCTCTCTCTGCACCCAGGAAGCAGAACTCGTCCAGGCAGGCGGGCAGGCAGGCTTGGTCATTCAGCTCATCTTGGACTGCTGGACCCACAGACTTGACTGATGTAGTCTGCCTTCAGCTAGTTTAATTCCTTATTGCTGTTTTGCCAGAGGACACTGACCTGAGGAGTCCAGAGTTTTTGTTTGTGAAGCCTAGCAGCTCATGCTGGGACAGAGATAGAGGCAGGAAGAGTTGGAGAGAGAAACAGGGAGAGGAAGAGAGAAAGAGAGAGAGAGATAGTGCCTGCAGAGAGGATGATGATAGGCAGAGAGCTGGGGAAGGTAAGAAGAGAGGTGATAGAGAGAGGTTCCTGGTTGTGTTTCCCATCCATTGTCATTTTTGTCCTGAGAGCACAATGTCTTTATCATTGTAATTATTTTGAGTCGTCCTGTAAGGAGAGACTGCTTACCGTTCCCATTCTCTTAGTGTTGTTTTTAGGGATTGTCTTTCTGCGGAGTGTTGGTGTTGGAGGATTACCAGACACTTACCAATATCTCCAACCACTGCTGTTGTACCTCCCTGAAATGTTTATTGATCATGGGGTGTTTGCATTAGATGGAAGCCCTCCTTCACTTAAGACACAAAAGCATGTCTCTTGCATTTGTTGTAAAGTGAGGTTTATTTCTTTATTTCTTGCCAATTTCCTCCTTTTTCCGTTAAAGCCTGTTGGTGGCAAAGCAGCTGACAACACAACCATAAGGAGTAAGGCACTCTCACTATCCCCTTACCTCTCTCTCCCTCTCTGTCTCACAAACACACACACACACACACACACACACACACACACACACACACACACACACACACACACACACACACACACACACATGCACACACACACACACACACACGCACACACACACACACACACACACACACACACACACACACACATTTTTTATTTAGAAATTCTGTTAAAGACTGATTGGAGAGTGAGAGAGATGTTATTACAGTATTGAAGGTGGTGAAGAGGTGTTGTGTTTATCTTGTGGGTTCCTGCTGTTAAAAGAAAACTCCTTACCCCAAAGACCTTTGTCCGCCTTTTCACACTCTCAACAAACCATATACCTCACAAAAATGTCTTTATTTGAACTGTCACGTGTGGGCAAGAACATTTGGAAAAGGGGATATTTTTAGGAGGGGGGGTAGACAACTCTGAATAAGCCAGACCCTGTCTTTTAGCTGTGACCAGATTCCAGCAGGATTTGTTAGAAACACAATTTCTGGGTGCCTGATGAATGTGTTTACACAACCCCGTTGGGGACTGTCCTCGTCTGAACCCTGATATGCTTGAGCCTAGAGCCGAAGGCACTCAGATCAGTTCAGGGCTAAAGGAACTCTGGAGGAAGGGGACACTGGAGTGGCTTGGAAATTAGTGCCAGAGCTGCAGAGACAGATAGACAGATAGAGAAAAGAGAGGGAGAGAGAGAGAGAGAGAGAGAGAGAGAGAGAGAGAGAGAGAGAGAGAGAGAGAGATATCCAGCCGGCTCCAGGAGGCAGGACGGGTACTCCAGTCTCTCCCTGAGGGGGTCATGCCAACACTGTGGGGGCAGCAGTTCAGCACTCGACGGGGGGCCTTGCAATCAGGGAAGAGAGGACACACAGACACCACACAAACACACACAATATTCCGCTCCAGCAGTGCCCTCAGCCACCCCCCCATACCCACCCCATATTGGCACATCTTCATAAACAAGCATGCCATCCAGCCAGAAAACACTAAGAGGAGAGTCATGTTAACTATAAAAATAAAATAATACAAAAAAAACAGAAATTGCACCTAAACCCCCCTCCCCTGGTAAACCTTGTCTTCCAGGTTTTAAATGCAGCCTAAACCAGACATAAAAATAAATCCTGGATTTCGGTCGAGTGACCAGAGAGGTTGAGGTTGGCTGGCATGAGCAGAGATGCCATTAGGTGTCTACCAGCTTAGCCTGCGTCTCTCGGCAGGGCGCAGTGGCTTTCGCCTGCCCTTAAGCACCTTTGGGAGATCTGGAGTGGCGAGTGGCACTGGGAGATTAGCAGTGTACCACAGACACACAGGCTCTAGTCTTGTTTACCGTTGACTCTGGTCTTGTCTAATGAGCGGAGATGAAGAGGATGGAGGACCCAAGGCTGGTGCGCTGCTACTCCTCAATGCCAACCGCCTCCACCGAGATATGATAGTCTGTGGTAAACAACATCACCCACTTAGTAACTTGCAAAAGACAGACACACATGCACATACGCACACTGTTGTCCTTAATTGCACTTACAAAGTATTTCTGAAGAGAGTTATACTTGAAAGAATGTACAGTTGAAGAGTTTTCCAGACAGTTGGGGAAAAAATATGTTGAGCTGTCTACATGAGTAGTCGTGGATTCCCTGAAGCATTAACAATAAAATGAAATCTCCACATCATCCTCAGTGGATCTCAGCTCCTCAGCCTTTGCAACCTGCAACATGCACAGAGACATGGATTAGAACCCATGAGCCTCTGAAGTGACGTTGACCTTGGCGTGAGAAGTCCTTAGGGGATTGAAAGTGTGAAAATGTTACCATTGGCCCCATGTGTCCATCTTCCCTGCCCTAGTTCCCTTTCAAAAAACAAATGCCAGACACTCAGAATAAAGCTTTCCATTGTGGCCTCAGACTTCAGCAAACTTCAATTTGTAAGGCTCTCAGAGTCATTATGGATCAACTGCTCTGTCGCTGAAAATTTTATATAGTTTTAGCACAGTCTGAAATACACTGTTTGGTCTAGACCATGTTAAAAAGTTTCAGTCTAGCTAAGCCAACAACATAGCTACTGGCCCTCAGTGTTTGTGTGTACATGGCATGGGCATTTGTACACAACTGACACATGTGTTTATGCATCAGCTCACACCAAAGTGTTGTTGCGAGGAAGAACGACGTTCGCAGGAGGCTGGCCGCTAGCTCTTCTCTTGCTGTGCAAGTTAGCAGCATGGAGACAGACATGGCCAGGTGACAGACCGACTGGCTAACAGACAAAGGGAGAGCCGTGGCCATGTGTGTGCTAGCCCACTCTTTCATCTCTGCATAGAGCTA
This sequence comes from Nematalosa erebi, assembly GCA_036025975.1. NCBI lineage: Eukaryota > Metazoa > Chordata > Actinopteri > Clupeiformes > Clupeidae > Nematalosa > Nematalosa erebi. The sequence continues at coordinate 11,415 of JAVQKI010130721.1, forward strand.
CAGCAGCTGCTCTCAGTATTAACAAGGTGCTAGCCACTAACAGATTGGCTTTGGCGTTGGTTATGGAGTACACTGTGGTAGTTAGTCCATTACTTTTGGGGGTACATAATAGGATACCATCCTAGAACATCACATCAATACCTTTAATGTGTTTCACTGGAAGAGTCATAACCATATCACAGTTGATGTGCTGTCAGAATCTGTGTCTTTTGTGAATGTGACTAATGTATAGAGTCTGTCACAATTTTCTCTCTGGGTTCAAACCCCTCTTGAATTATATATCTCACTTGCTTTGTGGCATTTTTTAACTATAGTATACCCAATCAGCCAGTTTTATACATGTAATGGTGAAACTGTGTATGGGTAAAAGCTTAAGGGCAGATGTTTTTTTCTCTAAACTCATAGCCATTTTTAATTTTGAGATCTGTAAACCATAGGTGAGATTGAGAAACTCAACAGGAGTGTTATGTTGCCTGTGGGAGGGCACCTGGCAGACTAACTTCTTTGATCAAGGGCAGGAGTGATTGAAACGTAGTGCGGGAGGTGGGAAAGGGGTTACTGCATGCCATTTACTGGGCTTGAGAGTTGGCTTCAGATGGAGGGAGTTTTTGCTCTTGAAAGGGTCCGTAAAGAAGAATGACCTGGCACCACAACAAAGGAGAGAGAGAGAGAGAAGGGGAGAAAACAATATATTGAAAAAGGGAAATACACCTTTGCAGAGGGTGCGGTGCAAGACAGGTTGTCTGGTCCAAAGCGCTGCGCTGGCAGGTCCAAAGAGCTAGTGAGCAAAAAGGGAAATGACTTGCAGATGCCCTTGCCCTGGTAAACACATGACTTATCCATTATCTGTGTGTCTGACACACCAAATCCCTGGAAAGGTTTCAGAGAGGGCGGTTGCCTCTGTGCCAGCATCTGAGGTTTTGGGTTACAAGGTTCCCCATACATCACGTCTGTTGACATATCCATAGTGCGAGTTATGTTTTTCGTCAGGAGAGGAACAGTCCTACCTCTGCTCTAATAAGGCAAATAGAAAATTACTTTCAGCACATCGGAAATGATCTGAGATGAAAGCTTGTTTCAGTTCTACTCCCTAATCTGTTGCCACTCTCACATTTCCCAACTGACCCGGCTATACAGGATGAAAGAGACACATGCACATAAACCCCCGGTGGGTCAAAGGTGAGAGGTCAAAGTTAAGTACAGCTGCCCTGGCCTGGTAGGTGCACACTGCAGGAAAGCATGTCTGAACTCACAAAAAAATTACACGCTCCAAAAAACAGGTGACAAACATATTTTGTTTAGGGATTAATGTTTCTCAAAGCATATACTTATATTGCACCATAAATATAATATCATATAAAATTACATGATGTAATATAAAATGGTATAATATAACTCCTGTTGTAAATGTAGGCTAATAGCTATCCTTGGAGCATCCACAGGCACACAGTATTGAGGAGATCAGGCATGCAGTGCTCTATTGAATTCATGACCCAGATTTGTCCGCCTTAATACTCCTGCCTTCTAATGAGGAGAGAGGAGAGCTCAGACAGCCTTATTTATTCACATTTGAGCTGTGTGTGCCTGCGGTATCAGAGCTGAGCTGAGCAGACAGTCTGTGTGTGTTTGTGTGTGTGCGTGTGCATGTGTGTTTGTCTGTGCATCTCAGGATTTTTGTTTTCTTTGTTGTGGAGTTGCTGTGGTATTGTATGGTTATTTTCCAGTATTGGTTTTGTCTTCCCTCCCAGATTAATCACTGTCACTTTTGCCTCCCCATACGTGACGACATAGATAGTCATAGAGGAGAGCACACATACACACACACACAAAGTAATGGTCTGGCTCCAGGTGATCAAACGTCCAGGTGTCAGGTTGCATTAAGGCCCATTGTTCATGGCTAATGCGTTTCACAGTGGCCAGAGATATTGTCGTGCTAATGCGGTGTGGGCCTCTGATTAGCAGGCTGCCCCTGTTTGCCTTTCACACAGGCCTTACTCCAACAAATAAGCGCATCTGATACCATCAAAGGCTTGTACTGGAGATGGTTTTAAAGGCCTTTTTTATTGATCCTTTTTTTACTCCCTTTTTAAAGTTTAAGCCAACCGCATATCCTGGCTGTGTTGTCACAAGCTATTGGACAGCATCTACTTTTTAATTTTAATAAAATTTCTTTCCTTCTTCACCTCATCTTTCACTTTCTTTGCTTTCATTGTTCTTTTGGATGTATGTGGTGTGCTGGAAGCGGCAGAATGAGAACAGTCTTTCATGTGATGCCGTGTCTGAAAGAAGAGGTGCAGCAGAGAAAGCGGCATGTTAATGAATAGGTGTTAGATGAGACGGAGACCAGGAAGAAAGAGAGTAACTGGATTGAAACAGAACAGGAAAGTGAAAATGAATGAAAGAGAGAAAGAGAGAGAGAAAAAAAGAGCCAGAGCTGAATTGAAAGCAAAATTCTGTCTATGATCTGTCTAGGCACCTCACCACATCAAAAACGCCTCAGTTTTAAGTAAACAAAGCCCTGAACCCTGAAAGACTTAACTGACATGGATTGGCAAGGAACAAGGGTCAGGGTAAGGAGGACACTGGAATTCAGCCATGCACAACTTTGTAAACTTCACTGGAAAAAAAAAAAAAAAAAGTCTAGTTTACTTTAAAAACTGGTTGAAACTCGTTGCTTTAATTAAGTTGAGTAAACATAACTAGTCTTTTTAAGTAATGCTCAAGATAACTTGACAGAGACTAGTTATGTTTACTTGAATTGTTGGAGGCAATACGTTTCTACCAATTTTTCAAGTAAGCTTTACTTTTTCTTATTTACAGTGTAGCCATATGCATCAATCACATCGATTTACTTTGTGCAGAGCGTCTGAAACCTATCCATTGGCATACATTTGTTTCACGGTGGGCAGATGCTCTCAGCTGCAACCAGTTGCTACTGTTTGGTCGTGACGTATGTTACACGCTGAAATGCACCGTTTGAATTCAACGTTATTGCGCTATCGCCGCCACATTACCTTCACTATTTTAGAGCAGTTAATGTGAGTGTATGTATGTTTGCCCTGTCCTTGCTGTGTAGAGGCACATTAACCTGACATCCCATTCACACTTCTGACTAAATCGATTGCTGGGCTGTTTATTATCACTATGGTAGAGGGATGACCCAGAAACCATGCGCACCCCGAAGTATAAGAGTGAGCACACACACACAGGGGTCACTTTCACTTCAAGATTCAGTCAGGGTTCAAGGTAGTCCTTATTGTAGTTGCCAGGTGGCAATTGGTTGCACAGTATAAGCAGCATAAAATATACTGACACACAAGACACACATTAATACATTCAGTACTCATTTTACTAGCTAAATTACCTGTGAGAGGCGAAAAGGAAAGCATAATAGTAAATACATTTTAATACCATCTGTGAGTGAGTCATCTTGCATGCATTTTATGATCTTTACATATGTTCAGTTAACACATCATTCTTCTTAAGAGTCATCATAGATTTTCCTGTACTACTACATATGAACAGATAAAATCTGTTCTACATGCGTGGCGATTGTTGGCATTGGGGGTTTCGTTTTGAAACTGCTGCTGTAGAGTGACTGACTGCAAAGGAAATGTGACTCATTCCAGCACTGACCTGAGATGGCCTCAAGCTCTCTGTGTGAGTTCGGAAGAGAAAGATTAGGACATTCGAATATCCATCAAAGTAGTGAGGATTTGGAGATAGACGCGACAGCCCACACACAGATTTTTCTATCAGTCAGACATGGCTTTTTTAAACTTTTCCCATTATATTGAGGGGAATGGCGGGTGCTCTGAGAACATCCATACATGCTTGTCAGCTTGTGCTTGCTACAGCAAGCCAGGAAAGAAAACAAATCAAGAACAAACAAAACAAAACAAGTCAAAAGAAAAACAAACAAAAGAAATCAAAATAAACAAGGAACATCTGATAATTGCCCATGTGAATAGAGTCGCTCTGATAGTGTGCTTACACATTAGCTCACATTTTGAAAAAAAAAAGCTGAAAAGCTGCATGTATGGACTTACAAAAGTGGGTGTGGGGCTTTCAGCATTACTTATGGTAAAGCTAAATAGTCTTGAGCAGTTAATTTGATGGTGAACACCATCTCTTTGAATATGTAACCTGAGTCCTCCTCTTGATTTGGAAGTCACTAGATCCACAGCACCTTAGCTGGAGTTATACCACAGGGTCATATATTTCTCACGCACCAACAGTCCAGTTCAGCCAGCAGCACCATAAAACAGCCACAGTGGGCACACAAATGTTCGCCCTCCACCCAGGACGAGACTGTGATTGATGCATTCATGGTCTAGTGTGTAAACTCGTCACTCCCCGAAATTATGCAGGCATCATAACACACTCTGTCAGTATTATTCTGTGTGGATTTGGGTGTGTGGGTGTGTGAGTGTGTGAAAAAGAGAGTGCTTTTTGACATCATGCTGAGTCCTGCTGTGGAAACACAGTAGGGTTGATTTCAGGGTTTTTGGCTCTGGTGGACCCCATGCCTGTGTGTGTTTTTTTTTTTTTTTTTTGCTTTGCCACCAATTTCCCAACTGGCTTTGCGATAGAGCTTGAAAGTAAGTGCAGATGTGGACAGGTCCCTTTGTTACAGTCTATTCTCAGCTGTAAAATCAGTAAGGGAACAGAAGGGAGGTCTGAGATGAGATGCTGAAGAGATTTAAAGAAGTGAACTGACTGACTGATAAGCCAGACAGAGTGAAGCTCTTGCTGACACTGCGGGTGTCAAACAGTGTCATGAGGAATCTGATGGTGCTTTCTCATTAAAGTCTGACTGATGTGTTCTCTCTCCTTTCCCAACCCGTGTGTCTCCCTCCCGCTCATCGCCTGTTTGGCCCTTCCCCTCTTTTCCCTTCTGCCTTTCTCTCCCCCTCTATGTCTTCCATCTATCTCTCCCTTCATTCTCCTCTTTTCTCACCCTACTGTTCATCCTCTCCATCTCTCCTCTTTTCCTTCTCGCTTCTTCTCCTCTCCTATCTATCCTCTTCTCCATCCCAATCTCTCCTCCTTGCAGCCGTGTCTAACCTGGATGTGGAGAGCAAGCTGACGTCGCACTACCAGGCCCCCTGGCACCAGCAGCGCAATGTGTTCCACCCTTCCACCCGACCGCCCTGCGTGGAGGAGCTCCACCGCCACGCCAAACAGAGCCTGCGGGCGCTGCAGCGAGGTCAGGCCCACAGCCGCCCCCAGCCAGTCTGCCATTAGTCTCCTTCTCTCTGTAGACCTATCTATCTATCTCTCCATCTCTTCTCTCACACACCCATGCTCTCAATCTACCCCATAGTGTTGATTTTACAGTCATAGTATTGATTATTTTGTCCATCTGTGTACTCCACTGATGCTGATACCACTTAAGGTTTGTATTTGTGTTTTAAACCAGCCTCACTTGTGCTCTAGATCTGTTTTGCTCTCGTGAAACAGCTTTCGAGAGATGTAATTTACAACCATGTGATCTATGACCTGGCCATGTTGTTTCATGTTGTTTTTCATGTCTGTCTGTTTGTGTGTTTGTTTTTCTGACATCGTTCCAAAGGCTTCTCATGGAGTCATGAGCCAGGTCTGCATTTCTGTTTCCCAAAGATAAACACTGCCCCCTAGTGGTGTCAAGAAAAAAATTCCAGCTTGTAGCTGAAAAAACACACACACATCAAATTGTACACAAATGAAAAATACTTCAACAATGTTGAAGGCAATGTCTATTACACAAGTAATCACACAGTCGCATGCAGAATTTACATGCCTTTTGACTGTGTGTGTTGACATTTGTATCCACCCACAGTAATGATATGTTTGTTCCACATACAGTATGTGTTTGTGTCCATGTGCGTGTTGTATAGTGCTGTAGAATTAGGCCTCACGCCAGGCTTACTCCCTGTGATGTGATGTTTATCAGTGCCTCTCTCTTGTTAATGTCACATGACATGCTGACGCATGATGTGATAGTTCTGTCAGTGTACTATAGACATCTGTCATATGATGTCCAAGAGGTGTGTTTGCAAAGACTGTTATTCAGTAATTATCTGTGTGTATGCCCCACACAGACCAGCAACAGCGTCAGCAGGCAAACAGGGAACGGCGGGTGACCATCAACATCTCGGTGGCGCCCCCCATGCCCACGTATCCCTCCCCTCGCACACTTCGGAGGCGCGAGCAGAAAGCCCGGCAGTTGAGAACGGTAAGATTCCACCCACACCAACACCACACTGTTTTTTTTCCCTCTTTGCTTAACACAGGTAAAGTAGCTTGGGTAGGTTTACCCAATTCAAGTAAGCTTAACTGGTAGAACTGGTGTTTGCATTGTTATATTAATTAGCTTGATACTCTGGGGCCACGGATACCACTTACAATGTGTATTTTCCACAATCACAAGTCACCTGAAATTAAGGCACATACTGTACTAGTTTTAGTTTTACAGCATCATCAGCTGGGGTCTTAGTTTTGCAAGATGAAACATAGGTGTTTGACTAGCATGTCTGTTGTGTGTGGATGGGTTCTGTGTAGGAGAAAGCAGGGGGGGACACAGACTCACAGGCACCTCAGACGCAGGTAAAAAGGAGTTTTGTCAACAACCGTCATCAGCACCTGTGTTTTAGCATGCTACATCAACAAGGTCATTGGACCGCTGGAGGTGGATTGTGTACAGTGGTCAGAGATGCACTGTCACAAAGAGGCCATCACTGTTCATTCACAGAGCATGGAACACATTATGTATTCTGTTATTCTTCTGTCATTTTGGTTTGATGCTTCTTCTTTATGCGCAGCAGTAACCTCAACTGTGTACAAAATTTCTGTCGGGAGGTGTTTAAGTCCACCATGTCTACATGTACTTGAAAGACATCAGATATGTTCTTTATGTGATTATGCATGCTTCAACTGGTGTTGTTACATTTCAAGTCACTTTTCAAGTCTTTTAATGTGTGAGATGATCAGTTAGTTAAATTGACAGTTGTTTGTTTTCGTATCTTTCCTGTTAAAAGCTGCAAGAGGGAGCAGCTAGAGAGGCTGATAGTCAGCCAATACAGAGACAGGTAAACACGCTACAGAAGCTATATTATATGTGTGTCTCCAGTGAGGTTCATGTATTCAAAACATTCATGAGCCATCCACTGAAGTCTGCTATTATTGTGGTATCCATTGTCATGTATTGTTCTGTATTGAACTGTGGAGGGGGGCTTGGGGTGGATTTTCCTCACTCTGCATTTAAAAACATTGTTTCACATTTATAAACATTTGGAAAATTCAGCTGCCTAAATGAAATACCTCTCTTTTCCCTTCCAGCAGAAATTCTAAATTCTTTGTTTTTCCATAACAGTTTCAAGA
>JAVQKI010130887.1:0-10742 GCA_036025975.1 Nematalosa erebi
AATATTCATGCAAATGCTTAGTTTTAGTGTTATTTGATTTATATGTATTGCATATGATCTACATAACACCCAAGTGTTGTCATGTAAACCTTATGTAGAACATTGTTTTGAAGATTGACAAGTGTGGAAAATATCCACATATAAGATAGAGTGGCCCAGAGAACATAAGAGCAGAGCCCTGTGCTTGAGCTTGAGCTGTTAATGGCCTGGCCAGATTTAACCCAACCAGGCCCTAGTGTCAACCCTAACCACCCCCTATTAACCTCCTGTTAATCTGATATTAGTTGCACTGGAAAGGAGCTGTTTTGGGGCTCCTCTCAAGTGCTGAATGGGCACTTTAGTATGTGGGCCAGCCTCCCATGTAAACTCCAGCATGCAAGTTCAGTTGTTCTTTCAGACCAGTCAGCCTCTCTCTTGCTTCCCCTTTGGGCTGGGTTGTGTGCTGGTTGGACATTAGCATTAATGAGCTGTGAGATGTCAAAAGTTGAGATGCTGCGCTATTATGCCCTCTTTAATATGCCTGAGAAGCACCCCTTTTCTTTTTGTTGCTCTCTCTCTCTCTCTCTCTCTCTCTCTCTCTCTCTCTCTCTCTCTCTCTCAGTCTCTCTTTTGATCACTGTTGAACCCCTACTCTCTCTCTCTGTCTTCGTTTCCATGTGTCTCTCTCGACCCTTTCTCCTGAGGGCAAGTCATCTCTCTGACTGCCTGCTTAGACCCAGGCTGGCCCTTGGAGTGGAGTGCACATCTCCGCGCAGATGGTGAGGAAAGTTGAGAACAAAAAACAAGACAAAACAAAAAAAGCGACCACTCATCATGTAACAGACGAGTGCGGCTGAGCCGAGGCAGGTCTTTGTTGATTGTGCTAATGAGTAGCCCTGCACACAGGGGAGATGCATGGCTAATCACCTGTAGTTCAACACCCTTGGCAGATGGGGGAGCCAGAGGTAAAGGATGTGAAAGTTTGCCTGCAGACAGTATGTGTGTGTGTGTGTGTGTGTGTCTCAACAGGGTGCAGGGGGTGTATTCAGAGTTAAGGATGAACTTTTTGGTGTCTGGCCACTTCAGGGTATTGCTGTGGATTTGATGTGGCTGTAGGATTTGTCGGTGGCTGGATGGAGGAAGGGAGCAAGAAAGGGGCTTAAAAGTGTAGGGGAGAATGAGGCATAAGGGGGCGTAAGGGAGAATAAGGCATAAGGGAGAATGAGGCATAAGGGGGCGTAAGGGAGAATGAGGCATAAGGCTGCAAGGTGAAGGAGGAGGAATGGAGATGATGGGAGAGCGAGTAGAGATTGTTTTTATGTACTTTTGGTGAGGTGGTGAGTTGAGGGTCTGCAAGGGTCGTCTGTTATTGGTGGGACTTTAAAATGGGCCTTACGGAGGATGGTGGTGGTGGTGGTGGGGGATGTCCTCTAAAGCATGACTTAAAGCTATAAATAACAGAATGGTGAGACTAAAAACATTTTCAAATCATAAATATCGTTTGTAGTGAAGAAGCTACTGGTTTATATTGCCTTTTTAGTTCTCATTTCTGGTCTTGGGAGTTGTTGGCAGTAACACTACAGGAAAGAAAGACAGTTTTGCATACTTAAGAAAGAAAGGGAAAAAAATCAAAACAAAAAATTAAAAAGTTGGATTTCTTTATTTCATGGTCAGTTCTGCATACAAAGTACTGTCTGCATTCATTATGAAAGAGAAGAAAAGAACAAGCAACAAGCAAAAGACACACACACACACACACACACACACACACACACACACACACACACAGACACACACACACAAAAAAAAAATCTTGAAAGCTTTGAAAGCTTTTGAACGCCTGCACAGATTTAAAGTGTGACAGGCATGCAAAAGCCCCCTTAATGTCCAGGGCATGAATGGTGGCTGCGGCACAAAGTGGAGGCCCGGCGGCGTGGCTATCACAGGGACCTGATGGGCTCCATGCGGCTCCCAGTCGGCTGACTTCTGTGGGCTGACATGTGATGTGATCCTAGTGACACTGGCAGCTCTGCCACCGAGGGAACCGCACAAAGGCAACACGCCCCCCCTCCTTTCCCGAAACCCGCCTCCCCGCAAACCCCCTGGTGCTGTGGCCCGCAACCTCCCTCCCCCTCTAACCCCTCCCAACCCATCCAGCTCTGCTTGGTTCCAGCCAGTGCGTGCTAGCGAGAAAGCAGCGCCCAGACCGTGGGTGGAGAGGCCCCAGCTGCCTGTGTGGACTTCCAGAATAAATTGACCTGAATGACAGGGGCACACAAACAGTATGATATGCATTATCCCTGTCAATAAAAATGTCCCCATGAATTATAGTCTTTGTATATAATGTACAGCCTTTTTTTCTCCGGGCAAATGAAAAGGGTGGAAAAAAGACTCCTTTGGGCCAGAGTTTGCCTTTTTGTCTCCCTCTTTTTATTATTCAGTGGGGAAATGGTAGGAGGCAGAAAGTTGTACGATAGCTTTGTCTTTGAATAGTGCTCATATTTGCCACGCAGCTTGAGCAGCGTGCCTTTTGTTCTGGGAGGTTAAAGAAATGAAAAAAAAAAGTTGAAAAGAAAGTTGTGTAATTTTTCAGACCAGTGCAGAGGAGGCTGGGAATGCTGAAAACGACTGGTTGACAGAGGAGAACAGAAGGTTGGAGGATGAGAATGAAAAGCTGAAAGATGACATTGACACTCTGCACATAGACCTGGAGGGGCTCCGTGATGAACTCTTAGTCAAAGAAAGCAACATTGAAGACTTAGGTATTTAAAAAAAAAAAAAAAAAACACTTTATCACTAACATTCGTCACTAACGTTATAGTAAAAAGCATTAATTATGAAGAAAGTAATTGTTACTAACTTTGGTATTTGCATCTGTATTATGAAGCAGTTTTCACATGAGAAAAAAATACTTTTTCTATCATGTTAATTGGCCATAGCAATTTTATCACAAGAAAGATTTTTTTTTTTTTTGGTTTTGCTGACATAAAATCACCTCTGCTCTATGGGTCACTTGTGTGAATGAGGCAGTGGCACTGTTTGACAACACTTGTAGGGCTACTCTAGCGTGTGGGAGTCCTCAAGACCTAAGCAAACACCAGACAGGTGCATTTTAAAGGGTCTGAGCTTTATCTCCTCTGAATGTTTGATGTTCATTCACAGCTTATGTAGCTTAGGTAACCATGAAAATGGGGCTTGTGCCACGAGGTATCTCGATTCTGATCGAGCCCTATCTGACCCCTCTCAAGATGTGTAATTGGGAGATTAATGTATCATTAACTAGCCCTGCCAGGGGCATTGAAAGTGTCCCAGACAGACAAATGAGGCCATGTTGTATTCTCTGCTGATTAGAAATGAAGTATAGTACACCAGGACAGAGCATTGTCTGTCTGAATGGTACATCCCACTCTTTGATATGACTTGCATTGAAAGCCCTCGAAAAGCCACCTGCTAAAAAGGTTTTATATTGGCTGTGACAAAGCCTTTTGGACTTTTGTGTCTTTCATTATTGTTATTATTTTTTAATAAGTGAGGTGCAAACACACATTTGGCCCCTGAACTTAGTGGTCAGTGGTTGGTGGGTTCAGGCATAGGGAGCAGTGGGTGGGCATCATGGTTCTGCTGGAGGATGGAACCGCAGGTCAGTGTCCAGTCAGGACCTCCGGCCACGCCGGCCCCCTAACCCGCCGCAGGGCCTCAGAGGGGTCACACTCAAGCGCCGGGGTGTCACGTGGAGATGCTCCGCCGCTCGCTCACTCGCTCGCTCTGTCCACCCGGAGAGTGGCTCTTGAGTCTTTCTGACCCTTTTCTCTCTTTGTCTCAGCCAACGATTTGCAGCAGCTGACAATAAGAGCAGAGCAAGACAGGCAGAGTCTTCAAAAGGCAAGGCGTGACGCAACCACATCAGTTCTGATAATCATGCCAATCCAATGCCAATCTGATTTTAAATCAGTGATTATGTATTAACAGGCATCTGCATGTTATTTTAGGTTACACAAGAAAACCATCAGTTGAAGGCACAGCTGGATTTTGAGAGAGAGTCTGGAAAGAAGAAGGTATGGTTGTAGCTTGGAATCCTGCTACGTGCTTAGATAAGACACCTCCATTGGTGATGTCAAGGTTGCTATGCAATGGGTAGCCATGTGCAGCCATATTATTTTGTCTTATTGGTCTTTCCTTGTTTGCTCCGAGCAATAAGACTGATATTGCAGCTTATCTAACACCTTTTCAGCCCTACCGCTAGTAGCTCTTCCCGTAAAAGTAGTGTTTACCTGTCTAAATATGGGAGCATGTTAAACAGTGCACCGTGAGTGAAAGTATGCCAGCAGACTGCATCGTGTTTTCTCCTCAGTGAGAAAAAGCAACTGGTAGGTAGGTGCAGGCTGAGGTGTTAACAGCTTTATGGTTTGTTGTCTGGGCATTAACAGCCGCGCTTCTACTGTAGGTTAATGACTGATGACTGATAATGACTAATAGGTGTCGGTGAGCTTGACAGTTGGTGAATGGGACCAAAGTGGTGTTGTGGCGTTTCATTTGCCGTCTTTAATGGCATATAAACAGATGCACAGCATGGTGCTAAGAATGGATTAATGCCAGAAGTCAAACAGAAGACTTGAAGGTTGGTGTTCGCGGTTCCCTGCTTGACATTTTAAATTAACATGGCTTCACCAAATTTCAGTGTCCATCAGCTGGTTTTATGTGTGAATGGTGACAAGCATGAATCCAATAAGCTGCTAAATTGCCTGTAGGGCTGGTTAACCCCCAAAATTACGAGTGTTGATTTGTCAGATGAAGTCTGTGGAACAATATGTGTGTGACTTGCTCAGATGATAACTGAATTTACAAAGAAAAAAAAGAGGCTAAAAGAAAATTAAAAGGCCGCTCTGAGACAGATTGAAAGAGACTGTGACAGCCTCTAAACACTCCATCATGCAGTCCAGGCCATGCAGAACCCACAAGGTTAAAAGTCCTCCCTCATCCTTGCAGGGGTGCTTGGAGACGAACAGCAAGGGTCCCTCCAATCCCCTCCCTAATGAAGTGCACATATTAAATTACTCTCTTTTAATCCAGTAAAAGTCACCTTTCACTTTCACACATGGCTGATTAACATTACTTGACGCTGGCATGGGGTTTCAGTCAATCGCTCACCCAGGTCTATTTATTACTAGTTAAGGAATCTAACAAACCACAAATTGGTGGCTTAAGGCTGTAACTAAGGGTTGGCCCCTGTGAAGTCTCCAAGCTATATATTTTGTCATCCTTGGGACAAATGTCAGTGATTTGAGGGGAGGGGGAGTATATATGGTTCGACAATGTTCAGTTTGACCACAATAGGCCCACCTAACCCAGGCCCCAAGCATGCCGTGGTTGAGTGTACATTTGAAAGCCATTATGGGAAGGGGGTGTGAAAGGGGTTGGTTCAGACAAAACAGCCATATAGGTAAGAGATCAAAAGGGCTTCGCTTCTGCCACTCCAGTCGGCTCCTCCGAGGCTTAGAGCCCGATGAGGAGAGCGGCTAATGGTCCCCTAAGCAGATGGTGGCCCAACACCTTGTATAGACCAGGGCCTGATTAAAAACTGCTAATAAAGACGCTCTCAATGTCATTTCAATCAGCAGTGAAAGGGATTATCCATATTTAGTGTAGCAGTTCAAAAAACACCCTCATCTTTTCACCTCTTCAGCTTTTGTTAAGTGGGACTCCTTTTGTCCTGGTGATTGACAAACTCAATGTGAAGTTCTATCGCTGGGCCGAGCATCAAAATGTAAAGATGGGTGGGAAAAAAGTGTAGAGGGGAAAAACTGTTTCTATATTATTTTTGTGACATTGATCAATAGGGCGTAAAATCTGCTTCCATAGCCCGGAGGGGATTGTGGAGGGACCTCCAGTGAGGGGAGGGAAGGGCGGGTGGGTGGGGGTGGGGTGGGGGGCTTGTGGTGGGAGGCCAGTGGTCCTTGTGAAGCCCCGCTGGGCGTAAGCTTGGCTGTGTGAGGACCATGACCACTGCTCTCCACCCAGACCGCACTCACTCGCATAGCTGCCACATTAACCATCTCTGAACCAAACAGCTAGCTGCGGAGGACATGACATGAAGTATGCTTTTGAAATACATTCAATAGATCCATCTATTGTGGGATACCAGGGGATTGTCTAATTGCAGATATTGCCATAAGTGAGTTTCTCCAAATTCTTAAGTATTAGCTAAAGGATAAGGAGAGGATATGAATGAGGAGCATTTTTGGAGTGTGGCTGCTGTAATCAGGTGTTTTACACACACACACACACACACACACACACACACACACACACACACAGAGAGAGACCTAATACCACAGTTCCTCTTTAGGCCAGTGTGATGTCCTCCATGTCCACCCACATATCCCTGTTGTCTCTTGGCTGAGACCCCCAGGGTCTTAAATCCAGCGTATCTGTTAAGCAGCCAGTTAGGCAGGCCTCAGTCATTGCTCTTGTAAATCACTTGTTTTTATAGGAAGGTTTATTAAGATGAGTTTTCCCCAACAAACTTACTTAAAAATGTAAAACAGTAAGACACATAGCTTGCATTTATTTCTATGTCAAATTGCTGAAGTGTTGTGCATCATTGATGCTGTTGATGTGACGGTTAATCAAATTTTGTGTTGTCATCCTACAGTTAAATGAGCTGAAGAAGGAGATGGAGGAAGAGATTACCAGTATTGAGACAAGGCGCAAGGAAGAGGTGGGTGTTTGAAGCTGTGTAGTCTCACTGGGCCAGACACATCTAGGGTCGACTCCATAAAACTGGACGCTTGTCAGACCTTATACCGGCGAGGCTGGCTGCTTTTATCACCAAATCACCTCTTACCATGGAAATGTCCTGTTTTTTAACCTATTACATTTAGCTTCAAGGCATCTCCAGAGTTTTTTTTTTTTTTCAGCCCCCAAAACACCAGCTTATGCTCAGGCCAGACTCCTTGGGGTTGTCCCTAGCCATATGTAGCAACGTCCTTCTGTGTCTGCAAGACTAGAATCCAAATGTCCAGTCAGTGGCCGGCTGTAATGAAGTATGATGAGGAGTTAGGCTATCTTCTCTCATGATGTTTGAAGGCCCTGGCCCCTGAGCTGAAGGTTAGCCAATCAGGCACAGCCAAGCGCAGACACCTGTGCCAGAGAACAAAGATAGGGGTGTGAGCTGCTCTTGCCACAGGTGTTTGTGATGTATTGATTTTAGTCAGGAGAGTTAAAATGCAACTCTTTTCTCTCGTCTATCAATACGAGGCCATAGCCTTGTGTCACCCAGGCTTCCTCCCTCCTTCCCAAATTCTGCTTTTTCTTCTCCATTTATTTCTATCCAAAACAGATTTTAGACATTGCCGGGCCTGCTGGACACATTAGATTGCGGTATGAAGGTGAAGGAGGCATTCTGGGTAATGATTCCAGCGGCGCACATTACCCTGAACTGAGCTGAATGTATTCATTTGCCTCACTAAAAATAACATCAAAAGAGGAGAGGAAACAAGACAGTGCTCACCACACACACACACACACACACATACACACACACACAATTATTTTAATTTCTTTCATTTGTCACGCCACTGCAGTGATGTATCCTACAGAGGAATATATATCAGATATTACAGTACAGTTACTTTTTAAATATATATTCAGTGTCGATTTAAGGTAAAGACAGGTGCCATAATAATATTATTTGTTTGATGAAAGGCATTTTGTGTTCATTTGTGTTCTGTGTTGCACATGTTTTGGATACTTATCACAAATATTCATTTTAATTGAAGTCATGTGAGTAAGATGTTATAGACTCTGGACACACAGGGTCCAGTCTGCAGGACGGACTCTTCCAAAGCTAACGACAGGAGAATGAAATCTTAGCGTTGTGTTTCCCATGCTAATGGGAACCTTTCTCTGTCTCTAATTAGACCAAATTCATCACATCCACCCATTTAGCAGCACACCTCATCCTGAGTGCAGTAACCACTACGCCCCGGCTCATTCTTTGGCCCATTCATCCCTTGTCAAGGCAAAGTGTGGGAAGGGCTGAAGAGGGAGGATGCAAGAGTGTGTGTGTGTGTGTGTGTGTGTATTTGTCTCTGTGTGACAGAGAGGGGGGGCAGTGGTGGTGGTGGCTAGGGTGGGTAGCCAGCGGAGGGCCAGACAATGGCTCTGTCAACACGTTGACCACATAGAGACGGTCACTGGAGCGGACGGACGCAGCGGCAGGCATGCAGGCCCCCCGAGAATGTGGCCCCGCAGCTGACACAACACGGCAGCGGCCCTGGAGTGGGTGGGCTGAGAGGGGGCCCTGAAAGGCTCGGCACAATGGGGCCCAGTTTAAAGTCCACTTCAGACCGGGCGGCCAGCTCCGTGCCTCGGCCTACCCATTATGAGGAAGTGTGTGCAAAGCTCTTATCTGTCTCTAGCTGCGCTCGCCACGCTCACTGGCCCTGGGGTCCGTCCGTCCGTCCGTCTGGCTGGCTGGCTCTAGCTGGCACGTGCCCGGCGACTCCAAGGCCAGATATGTGCAGTGTGTGCACAGTAAACTGGCCCGGGGAGCACTTGTTAACCAGAGATCTATTGATGTGTAGTTTCGTCAGAGTTTTAGAGAAAGATAAATTTGGCCCTTTGCAGTTGTTCAGTTGTTGACTTATTCAGTTGTTAGTTTTGTCCAGCAGTATAATCTTTAATAGTTCTATTTTATCTCTCCCAAACCAAATAGGATGTAGGGAGATGTTTGATGGAAGGGAAATATTATGCATTGATTTGCATTCTGAAAGTCTGGGTTAACCACATTCAGTGCTACCTTATTGCATGTTTGAAGGCCCTGGCCACCGAGTTTAAGGTTAGCCTGCATTAACATGGAGATCATAAAAGTGTTCATAGCTTTGAGTTTTTCATGTGAAATTGTTAGCTCAAGCTTCAAAGAAGCTATTTTAATTGACAGATAATGTTGTTTTTGTATTAAATTCAGAGTTGTATTAACAAAGGTTCAGAGCCATGCTAAACATAGCTATTACAACCACATATGTTTGAATCCATTCTCTGTGTTCCTCTGACCGTGGCTTGTTTCTATGAGCATATTAGTCTGATTGAGATGTAGCTACATTGAAGGCTGCAGTCTACACACCAGCCTTTATGTAAACATTTAAAGCTGAATGTCTTATTGTCACTGGGAAACACCTACGCCTACACCCTCTTTATTTTAAACACACAAAAGCCTTTTGAATGCTGAGGCAAGGGTGAGAGAAAACAAAAACCCCAAGACTGACCACCTTTTCTGCACTGGCCCTAGCAGGACTAACAAAACACCCAGAGCACTCACACCATCTCAAAGACTCTTAAACTGGATGTGAGACCCACCCCCTTTCTTTTTTCTTTTTCTTTTTTTCTTTTCTTTACCCCTCTTTTTTTATTAAGGGCAGAACAGGTCCGGTTTGACCCATGCTGACCTGGCCTTCACACTCGTGTGAACATGCGCACTAAATCAGACGACATGACTGACCACAAAGATGGGTCATGTGGGCCATGAAAGGACAGGCCACAAGAGTGGACATTAGGCTCTGGCCACAAAACACTCCTTTGTCCAAAGCGAATTCTTTAATGAACATACAATATGGTCCCTAAAACACAAATCAAAGTCCCAAGAGGAGCGTTTTGGAAGCAGCTCTCTTTGGTCAACTTATGGCTTTGGGAAAAAGGCCCCGTAGCAAAGAAGTAACCTTATGTCACAGGCCACGTGGTCAGAATAGTGGTCAGTCAACGCAATTCTGATTCATCTACAAAGACACAAAGTCACTGTTCCACTCACATTTATTGGGTGTGAAAAAATTTTATTGTGAAATTCTTCCCAGTTCTCTCCTCTTGGGTGCAGGCGCTGGCTGCGGAGGAGAAGCTGGAGCAGCACATGAAGGAGAAGAAAGATATGGAGAAGTTGCAGGCCACTCTGATGTCCCAGGAAGCTACCGCCAAGGCTGCCGCTGCTGCCGCCGCCGCCGCTGCTGCCGCTACTGCTGCCAATGCCAAGGGAGACAAGCAACAGAACCGCCAGCTGGAGGACCTGGAGGAGATGGTGGCAGAGCAGAAGGCAGAAATTCAGCGGTATGGCGTCATTTGGGCTGCTGCTGAATCAGCTTCCACACAACATTTATTCTTGTGATAATGACAGAACCTGTTAGCCACAAATATGATGTATTTCAAAAGTGAAGGCTTGACCAGCTTTGAATGCTAAGTTGTTTACTGTTGAAGCTCAGAGGGCCGCAGTTGAAATTGCATTCTTTTCTTTTTCATCACAGGTTAAAGAAAGAGCTACGTATTTCCAATCGAGCATGGGAGAAGAAATTTGAAATTCTGAGAAAAAAGTATTATGTTACTTTTGTCCAGATAGGGTTTTTTTTTTTTTTTGTGGTGTTTCAACTGTGATCACCAGACTGATCTTAGATTATAAAATGTTTTTAGTTACAATAGAATATAATACAAGAAATGTCATGTTCTTATCCAGTTTTCATGCCATAAAGGATGAGATGTTCTTGCGGAGTAACTTGCAGAGACAGGCTGCCGCCCTGCACTACGCCTCTGTCAGCTACATGGTACGTACACTACGGTACACTATGGTACACTACTACTACTGCTTGCACACAAAATCTTTACATGTCACACCATTTCTGAAACCTGGCACTGTGAAATTGTGACATCATAACTACATAACATGACTGTAAAAAGCTAAACTAATTTTCATGTTTTCAATTTTGTAATACCCTTTTTGAAGA
>JAVQKI010131137.1:0-13869 GCA_036025975.1 Nematalosa erebi
GAAGGATGATTGTTATTTTCTTTTGTTGGACAGCATTAAATGTAAAATGTCAGATTTCCAGCATTTCCAGTCTGTCTGTAAACTACAGGACCAGTTTTAGCTGTATCACTTTCCTTTTAATTTCTGCTTTGGTGTTGCCAACAGCACTCCATCTTTAAAGTACAGTACATAGCTGCCTTATTTAGTAGTTTGCATTTGTGTTAACAAGTGTACATGTTCCTTTTTCTGACATGTAAAACTTTTCTTAAAGAAAACTAATGTATTGTTTACATGTAATATTATACTATGTTTTGTAACACCTTCCTAGTATGGTTTTCATGAATAAAGGTCAATACATAACTTCCAAATAACCCAATCACTGTCATCTTGACTGGCTCTCAGAGCAGCCTTAAAGACGCTCCATCAATCAGAGTGAGCGAAACACCTGTCTTTACCGTAAAGAATTAAATAAAGACACCTACAAAACTGTTAGGTGTAGCAATAAGCCTCTGGGTCTAAATGAGTGGCAGTGGTCACTGTGCTAGTAAAATGCATTACACATTACGAGTATCGTTTTAAGAGACGCATACATACTTAAGAATGTGTGGGGTATATTAGTTTATTATGCGCCTTTATATCATTTATTATGGTAGTTCAGAATTTTCACAACAGCTGTACGAATCTTAAGGAAACTCCAGCCTTTGGCTCTGCCCACTCCTGTCCAAGCTATTACTATTGATAATACTCCCTAATCACAGAGCTTGTAGAAACATGGCGACAGTAAGAAAAATAATCCATACAGAAACCGCTCCAGCTGCGATTGGACCATATAGGTAGGTTGCATTCATAATGAATTGGTTAATTTCATCAGTAGGCTACACCTGATAGAAACTGGCCGGCTTGGGCTTTAGGTCAAACACGTGGCTCACATTTAGCGCGTGAAATTACTGTAGTAGCACAATGCCACAAATCAAACATTTACTAGACAACGTTTCCATGGCTCTGCGGGTCAAAGTATAAATTACATGGTGGTCTGGTTTCTGAAGCCGACATCGGCGTGACTGCTACCGAGAGGGAGACAGTTCATTTTCCATAGGCTAGAATGGATGCTATTCAGAGGGAAATACCCTACACAGCTAAGGCACCCATACGACAAGGAATTTACAGGTAGGTTTGCAGGTGGCAGTCTAAAAAATATTTTCAATTTTCATAGAGGGACTTTTGGATGACTTTTAATCAGTTGTCTTCCTTTTCCATTTGATTCATGCGGGTGCAGCTAAGTCTACTGGATAATAGTGAAAACTGAAGTGGAACTTGTAGCCAATAAACTTGTGCAATTAGGCTAGGCTACTTAGACAAAATAATGGTGTTGAGTGCACATGTGCACTGTACGAGGGGAGTTGCCAAGCCAGCCAATAGTAGGCCCAGCGTGTGAAGTGCAGAGAGAATGGAGATCATTATATGACATCTGACCAAAGTGCAGACTTACCAAATCTCTCTCCAAACGGTCTCGCTACTCGAATATTTGTCTTGTAGGTGTTGAAGCAAATTAACGTGTTAAGGAATTACCTGCAATGTGACACATTGTGCAGCAGAGGGCTCTCTTACAACTTTACCTGCACACCACCAACTAGGTGTAAAGCAGAAATAAGATATTCTCTTTATGTAGGCGACTTTCAAGTGTCTTACCGGAAGGTGTTTGTATTCAAACTACCTCAGTTATTTTCTTTACTTAATGGATCCCTGTTTACTAAAGGAGTTGACTGTGAACCATACTCAGTGTGGCCCCAGGGTTATTGCAGTATGGATATGCTAGAATGATCAGAATGAATTGGTTGATGTATGTGGTTTTTGCAGTCAGGCTGTGGTGGTTGACCGGACCATGTACATCTCTGGGCAGCTGGGTCTGGACACGGCATCTGGACAGTTGGTCCCTGGAGGTGTCCAAGCTCAGGCCAAACAGGTGAGGCACACCCACAGAGTTGGAGGAATGTGCCATAGCCTGGCTTGAAAGACAGTAAAGCCTTGACATGTTTTCCATATATATTCTCAGAATAGCAGCAACATCCTCTCTTTGACACACACAGTGTACCAGTCTAAAGTGTTCTCATTTTTTCTTAAAGGCACTCATCAACATGGGTGAGATTCTCAAGGCTGCTGGATGTGGCTATGGAAATGGTAAAATATTTAATGTTTTTGATGTTTGTAAATTTTCATCCCTTTCAAAATGAGCCTCGCTCACACCAGTTAATTTCTTTGTGTGTGTGTGTGTGTCTTTTTTGCAGTTGTCAAGACGACTGTCTTGTTGGCTGATATGAATGACTTCAATAATGTCAATGAAGTTTACAAGCAATGTAAGTTACACTACATATTACATTACAACATTACATATTACAGTACGTTCTATATTTGTAAGTAAAGGAACACCGCTCATTAGAACAGAGGGAGGCGAGACACATCATGTAACATAGTCACAGATAACCAATGGTGAACCTTTAGACAGAACTGCATGTGAACATGTCCATTCAATCTCTTGTGATAACGTAGAACTCAGATTGGTTGACTGAAAACCAGAGCACTAAGTTCTACTACTCTGTGTTCTACAAAGTATGACAACTGGTAGTCAGCAGGTACAGTGCTAATGTGGCTTTGATTTTGTATGTTTACCTTGGATTTAGTACCACAAGGCTACATTGAGCCAATACATGGCTTCGCACCTGTCCTCTGTGCATGGGCCACCTGTTGGTAACTGGAACACGGTGACAGGGGCATGCTGGGTATTCTTTATTGACACAGTTCACAGGTGTAACAGTAGCCATGTGTCTGAGTGTAAGGGGAGCCAGGGAAGTGCTATGAAATCTAAGCCTTATCCTCCAGGACTGAGGACTACCTGTCTGTGGGTTCAGACTCCCACCTCAGGGAACTTTCCATGACCCAAGCCATGGACTGGGAATGGGGCTGAAAACGACCCCCAAGCTTTCAGCATATTAACAGCTAAGAGCATTTCCTGAAAAGGGGTTCTGATGTTCCCATTACCTGAACATTTGGCAAAGCAAGAACTACTCTTTCGATATGTTCATGCTGCTGTCAGGTTTAGTACCAAGAGAACAAAATAATGAAATGCATGTAAGTGACGGTATGGCAAAAATGAAATGTACCTGACTTTGTTTATTTTCTAATTTGTGTTTGAACTTCAAACTTCTTTAAACTTTGTAAATTTCTTTGTTTGTTTGTGTACAGAACCTATTTACAATTTGCATTAAAATAATTCCTACTTTCTCTGTGCAGTTTTCAGCAGCAACTACCCAGCCAGGGCTGCCTATCAGGTCGCTGCATTACCAAGAGTAAGTACTCCATGGAAGTTTATGTAAGGGGTAATGAAGGACATGATGTGTATGTCGATGAATATTGCACGTTCAAGGTGGTGTTAACGCCATGGCACAGAGTGTCACATCCAAGGATTCTCTACCGTCTTGGCTTTTGTAAAGTCACCGTTTCCCACACTCCCAAACACAGTGTAACAGACTTAAAATCCATCTCGGTTAAAATGTTGCTGTGCTGCACACGTCGGTCAGGCCTCTAAATTGTCACCCTGTGTTATTACGGCAGTTCATACTAACAGTGTTCTGACCCTTTTTTGCGTTCTTGAATTGATCATATCACTGCTCTTTCCCCGTCTGTGCAGGGTGGCCTTGTGGAGATTGAAGCCGTGGCTGTAGTGGGACCCATCACTGATTCCTCCTGACTAGCCGGCCCAAGCATGCAGAAATTGTAAATAATCCAAAAATGAAACTAATATCAGATTTTGGATTCTCATCAGTTTTTACCCAAGTGGGCCAATATATGGCTTCATCTGCCAGCCCCTAATTTAAATTTTTTTTTTTTTTTTATAAACATAAAGACTCTTGGGGACAGAGGTCTTGCATCATGTTGTTTTATCTAACAACTATTTCCATGTAAATTGTTTTTACTCTCTGATGGAGCTGGTACTTAAATTATTGAGGCAAAGCCAGTGAAGTTGATGACACATTGTGTCCTCTGAAGCTGTGTTGCTGGGCAGTGTTTGTGAGTATTGTTATTAGGGCATATTTCCATTGAAAGTACATGACCACCGTTTCTGTGGTTCTGGAGTCATCGGTTTACATTGCACAAAACTTTCCCCAGATTACATCACCTTAAATATGATGAGCAACGATTTGAGCAATGTTGCTGGGCAACAGAAAGCTTTCCAGTTATTCTAATCAGAGATCATGACACTTTGAATATCAATCATTTAAAGTTATCTACAAAATAAATGTCCAATATCACACCAGAACCACAACAATGAAGAACATTGCTCAACAACATTGTTCGGCCAGTTTTTGTCAGATATACCATTGATCTTAACCAGCACAAACAGGATCTTCACTTAGACTTGTTTAATATCACTTTACTGATGAAGTCGTGATGAATACACAGTCAGCTCTGGAAAGCCACAGGCTTCAATACATCTTCCTCAGCTCAGCTAGGCAGACAAGCTGACATCCGACACTAGGGACTGACAGATATGCATCAAACATTAACAGGCAACAGGAAGATTCTTCTTTGAGGTAGAAGAATAATGCATGTCGCTGAGACCTGAATTGAAATGCTAACGTTGAAGATGCTTTCAAATATCCAAACGAGCAGTGCCCATCAGATCCTCATCAATGCTGGGAAGATTGACATTAACTGACAACACAAGGCTGTTTTTCAGCTGACCATTTATTTTTTGGTTCAGGAAAGGACAGTCTGCATAAAGAACATTTAAATCTTTGCAAATTATTTGGCTTTCAGCTGTTTCAATCATAATGGATCATTTGAAAGGAAGAAACAATACAATATAACCGTCATATTTGTAAAATGCACTGAAGTGTAGAAGTCCATCTTTTCTGAGTCACAAAATATTGACTTTTGCATAGAAAAAGTCAAACTTTCTCTGCAAAGCTTGCTTTACATTAAACTATATTTGTATGTCAATGATATAATATCTGATGTTATCGCTTTGATGAAATATATACAAAAGTACAAATCCTTCCTACACACTAATAAAAGAAAACAAAGGCACAATCAATCTATTAGACTCCAGCCCTAAGAGACTGGTCTGTCTATCTTGGCAACAGACATTTGTCGTAGATGACTGATCTTAAGGACAGTGCGAAAAACACACTTGGTTTATGATCAGGTGAACTGTACTTGGGCAATTAAAAGCATCAATGGGACCTAAATATTCATTCTTCTAATCAGACTTGATTTGTTTTTTTGTTTTTTTTAAGTGTGTTGATAAAATATAAATGCATCCATCAGCTATTATAATTCCATTAATAAAGAAAAACTATAGAGTTGAATATCTGTTCAACTGTGAGGTTTTCAAAATAAAGTTTCCCTGTGGATTGACAGTCTTGCTTTTGCACATTAAGAAATGTGAGCATCATGAGAGAGAGTGCGTCCGTCTCTGGAGGAGTCTTAGGATCCCTCTGCGGGAGCTGGAAGAGAGCAGAGCAGAGGAGAGGAGGAGCAATGACATGAGTGTTCTGGGTTAGTGGAGCAGAGCTCAGCCACAGGAGAGAGGCTGGAGGCTCCCCTCAAGCTATAAATACACTGCCCTCACCTGCGGCTTCTGCACCGGACTCAGCCGGGGGGTCTGACGGCGCAGCGTTTTCTGTAGTTTCCTCTGCAGCAGTTCAGAGAAGAGAATGAATGTCATCAGAAGTGGCATTAACTCATTTCATGATTGGCTGTTGGGAGTTTTTTACATTGATTTTAAAACATAAACCTTTAAACTTAAACAGAACACTCCCGCTGTAGTTCGACTTCTTTAATGACTGCATCATCTGCACTGCATTTAAAAAGGGATGGATTTGCCTGTACAGTGGTCATCTGCCACTACTTGTTGCCCTTTTAGAGAGTTTCACATTGCAAACTGCGGGTTTTGTTGTCACAGCAAGCCGAGGCTGATGTCAATGGCAGCTCTAGCTGCCAACATCACACCTTCCCTTCCTCTGGTGTCAAACGCCGTGTCACACAGCACAAGCACCTGCAGCTCTTTTTTAACCTCCAATCACCCGCAGACTACTATTATGAAGTCATTCAAAATGTTCTAAGCAAATAGTTATAGCCTTGTAACTGCAAAGCTTTGTTACTTATCTGTGGGGGCACAGTGCAGTATCTTAGGAATTTTGCATTATGCACAGGGACAGTGTCTTGCATTCAGCTGCATTTGCATAGCCAGCAATTACCATTTACATGAATATCTCCTCACCATGGAAACAACTCCTACCTAAGCTAATATAAATCGCTGGATGTATAAAAATGTGAAGTCACTATCCACTGTCTTAACATTCCATGTTCCCCTAGGGTGTAAAACCGCTCCTAATAAGTAATTAGATTCTACACTGTGACAGATGACACATATTTGAAATGGAGCGAGTGTATCGGCACACTCTGACCTACTGTGGCATTTCAAAGGTGTTTTCAAGTTAATAACTACCCTTGTGTGTTAATTAAAATACAAAGGCAGGCTTGTGTACTGGAAACCCATAGTAACACTGCCTGTAGCGTGGAAGAAAAGTCCTGGGGGGAGGGGAGAGGTGAAGGGAGACAAGTAACCATCCAACTATGCTTCTCTCTCAAAGTCCTCAAGCCACGAAGCTTAGAGGACCCAAGAAGTGCTCGTTTCTTGGGTCTGGTATACCATTTCTGCCACACTACATGTTTCTATACATTAGCACTCAGCAAGCCCGGTCATTAGTTGCAATACTCACCTGCTGCAGGGGCGGCTGACTCGGCAGGCTTGTCTGAGGCCTCGGCAGGGGCGTCAGACGCAGGCGCGGCCTCTTTCGAGGCATCCTCTGCCCCCTCTGCAGCCTCGGGGTGTTCTGTGGAGGCAGCAGCGGGCTCAGAGGAGGCAGGGGCAGCAGCAGCAGCCTCAGTGTCCGCTGGCTTGGAGCTCTCCGTGGTCTCTGCTTTGGCTGCATCTACAGGGCCCTCACTGGCTGGCTGGGCAGCAGTCTGGTCTGGGAGTGTTGCGCTGTCCTCAGCAATGCCACCATTTTCATTTGCTGTGCCTGTCACAGCAGCAGAGTGGAATTCATTAGAAACATTTTTTTTAATTTGGAGGCCCTACCAGACAAACACTTAAAGAGCGATCACTGCACTCTTGTAAGAGGACCATTGTCATTTGTGCTTACACAGGTAACCAAATCTGTCCTGGTTGATGACTAATGACAAGCACAAACAAATGAAAAACAGGTGATGGATCAACTCCAGGTGAAATCAACTTGATGCTCAGACATTGATGGCTTACATTTAAGAATTCCATACTTTTTACAATTTCACATGGAACATAACATCTGACTGATATAACTGTTATGCCAAAGTACCCTATATTGTTGCCCTGTGCTGTAACTCGGTAGCCGACCAGATCATACTTATTCACAAAACCTGTAGCCTTAGGCTTTACAAGGTCAATGCCAGAAGTCCAACATAGGTGTAATTATGAGAATAGACTTAAACAAAATTCTCTGTCGACCATAGCCTATGACTTCCATAAAAGTGATGTGGCTTCAAGGGCATGGTGAGGTGAGGATGTGTGTGTTATGTAAATTATAGTGAAATGACCACAAGATTTGCATGAGATCATTAAAGTAACACAGCTGACTTCTCTTTAATACAAAAGCCAGATGACCAAATCAAATGGCAGAAGAACTCAAGCAATGCTCACTTTCAGTTAAGGGTTAGTCCACTTCCAAAACCTACATCCCACCCCTACAACCACTTAATGCAACACAAAATATGAAACCTTAAGTTATTTTGCCTGATTCCGAGTGTCATATCTTTGTAAACAACTCTGACATTAGAGCACATTGTGTTGATTGTGACCATCTTACTCATCTGAATCAGTAGGTGATGCTCAGCTGGATCCAGGAAAGTAAGCAACTACGTGGGGTGTTGAATTTCTTGCTGAAACTAAAGATGTTACACTATCTCTGCCCATGTAACAGTTTCTAAGGGGGTGCAAATTTAAGCAGGTCGTGTATATTATAAGTCCCCACTTTAATTAGAGTTGTTTGTCAATATTTGTAAACACTGACAAGTAGGAAACCCCATGCCCGCGTCGCCTCTTAACTCATCATACCGGCATCATCACCATAATTTGGCACACTGTCGCAAGGACGGTTGCGTCTTTGAGGGCAGCTCACCCTACTTTTTCAATTTAAAAAAACGGAGTTCAAATAGCAAGTTTCATGTTTTTTTTTTTTTCACAAACTCCACTCAGCCAAAACGTTTACTGTTAAACGTGACATGACGTAGAAAAATAAAGATCAGACAGTATTAGAAACTTCAATTTCCTTGTGAACTCGCTGAGAATCGCAACATGCCCACCTGTTGTACTTCCTCCGTTCGTTTCCTCTGGTTTTGCGCTTGGTTTGATTCCCTCTTGTCCTGTAGTCTGTGTACTAGAGTTACAACCCATTCTGTCTTAAAAACATAAATTATGATAGAAAAGCCAAAGGTCCCAAATAAATGTCCGAGTCCTTGATGACGTACATATAGATGTTCAGCACGCACTTCAGTCTCCACTGTCCACTGCCTCGCACACAGTGAATTATTGGAATACTGCTCAACTCAACCACGCAGGTCTTGCGCATGAACTGCTGCGGGAAAGAATTTGTTGTGGTCCGTTACCATAAGAGTCCAGCATTGAACAAGGCGGGGACTACGAAATGTATTTTCCGTTTTATCGTGACCCAACCCAAATTTAGCCTGAGTGTCTGAGTCTGCACTAATTGCTCACTAAATGTTATTTGACATGTCTGTCCTGTATGACTACACACAATGTGCTGACACTAATAGCCTACCATAAAATAAATATTTGTATTGCCTTTTTCTATTATTCAAAGACATACTAAAATAGACACACAAAATTACAAGGCATATCAATCATCATGCTGAAGCACAAAAAATGTGAAAAGAACCAGTGAATGACGGTTTAGTTTGTTTGATAGTTGCATTCGCATGAAAGTCAAGAAAAAAAACAACTTTAAAAGCAAACAACAAAAACAAATCAAAAGAAAAAGACAGCAGTCAAAAATCGAATGTGTAGACTATTGCAGATACATGCAGAGACATTAGGCTGCAAGGCTACAGTGAAATTCATCTTCCTGCACAAATTCCATAATAGAGCCCCATCACAAAAAAGGTAGTCATGGCAGTATTTTCATAGCATTGCAATAGCCCCTCAACCAGCTTGCTTGGTCAATGAATAATGCCAATGACAATGCTTCTTTGTTTAGCTTCAAGGAGACTCAATATGAACACAATTTTCTTAAAACTTAGAAGTACAGTTGCCTTCCCCTTGCCTTCTCCTTGAAGGGGTTGCATCATGTTTTGATGCCTCATGTATTAGACAACTTGCCATCATTGCAAGAAAAAAAGAAGTCCCAACTTCATTCACCTTCAATAGGATAGTGAAAAAAAATGTTGACACACCAATGCTTGTTTACCCCTGTGTATGTAGAGCATTAATTAAAAACAAATATGGACAAAAATTTGTTAGGTTGCCTTTGCAGAATTTGTTTTGCCATTTACATTTCCTCATTTTCCAACTACCATCTAGGCCTATTGTGCCAAAAGGCTTTCCTCAAACTGAATGTTTTCCTGTTCACCCTTGGAAGACAGCAATCAGTTTCTTATGAAACACCACTGGATCATTCGAAAATACTTACGGACCCAAAAGTTCAAACAGCATGTATGTATGTAGTCTTTTTCCCCCCTGTAAGTGTATACTTACCATCTCTGTCAAGACGACTATAAACCTTGCCTGGTCCTCATAAGATATCACAATCTTACAAAATAAAAATAGCCTAAATAAATAGATAGATAAACATTAAGACACACTTTGGAGGCTACATTATGATGATAATGCTTAACACAACTAATGTAGGCCGCACCAGGTATATGCCTATAAAGCTGCCTGGCCTAGATCATCATTTGCTCTATTAGCTATTCGAGAAGTTCATAACCAAACATAAAAAGAGGTTTAATGCAAACTCTGTGGTAATATTCAGTTGAAATAAAAGTTTGAAGCAACCTACCTACTTTTCACAGAGACCTGTTTGGGCCGAGATAGGCCCAGATACATGTCTCTAAATAGCCCAGAGGGCCCACAGCTTTTCACAGTAAAAGTTTTTTCCTCTGCCATCTTCCTATCGCGATGACAGTCACTTATCGTCCCACCGCGGTGCACGCTGGGAAGTCCTTTCTCTCCGAGGCCATATTGAAAGCATCAGGCTGTGGGTTGCTCTCCTAATTATTTTTAACAAAATAACGACTGATTATGTTATATACAGCCATGTTAGTGTAATATATATGTAATTTAAACCATGAGTGTTTTATCTGTGTGTACAGGTAGGCCCGAGTGGACTAAACGGCAACGATGGTGGCCACAAAGAAAACGGTAAGTAGTCCCTAGTGCTGTCCATGCTGTAGCACAGCAAGCTAACTGGCTTGCTATGTCACTTCACGTGGGTATGTAGCTTCCGACATAGCTAGCTAGTATAGTTAGTATAATTTGGCACGGTAACGTGTTTATTTGTTGAAGTTGATTTGAGTGTACGTACATTACATGGATACCGCGTGGAAAGGTGCGTGATTGTATGTTGTTAGCAGTGCGCATAACTATGCTATAACGATGTTGACATGGATTCGGTAACCTGTTACATTAACATTAGCAGGCTGATAGTCATGATGCCTGAAATTAATGTAATCTCGTGTATGTACAATTAAGTGTGTCTGGTCTACTGAAATCGCCCTAGTTACACAATATTACAATAGAAGTGCTATGAAAACAGAAATGGTATTGGCCTATTGGCTAGTAAAGGTGTGGCTCAGATGTTCATGACTAGCTATTACTTTCAGAAAAAGTCCTTGGAGTCCATCAACTCCCGGCTCCAGCTGGTGATGAAGAGCGGCAAATATGTGCTTGGATACAGACAGTCACAGAAAATGATCCGTCAGGGCAAAGCCAAGCTGGTCATCCTGGCCAACAACTGCCCCGCTCTGAGGTAAGTGCTGTGTATACAGTGTGCCCTTATCACCTTTGTGGGAGTAGGGCTTGTTTTAGCTCTGTGTTCTGTGTACAGCACTCTATGAATAAGGCTAGGGATATGCCTACTGAATGCATATTCTGGACATATATTTCAAGGTAGAGTTGTAATGCTATGGTGAACTTGATGTGTACCGTATAAAGGATTGCATGTCAGTGGTTGGGAACCTGTAGTTTGAGTTTTGACTTTTGATTGTCTTAGCACACTCTGAATTGAGTTTTTGTTTCTTCTCAGGAAATCAGAAATTGAGTACTATGCCATGTTGGCTAAGACTGGTGTCCACCACTACAGTGGCAACAACATTGAGCTGGGGACAGCCTGTGGTAAATACTACCGAGTGTGCACACTGGCCATCATTGATCCCGGTAAGTTGGTAGTAATGAGTCTGATATGGCCGCTTGTGTTTCGCATGACACCGTGTGTCTCACAATGGTAGCAGATCAGAAATTGTGTGTGACAACCTATGGGCATGGCATTATCAAACCAGTGAACATCATTTAGTTGTGTCCCCCCACAACATCCTCAGATGTGGAATACCTGTTATTTGCACACAAACACTTTGACGTATGGGACGCGAGCAACCATGTTACCTGCAGTGTGCCCGTACAGTACTAGAAATGAAAAGAACAGGTAATGGAAGCCACTACTATTGTAGGCACTGTGTATTGACCCTTAACAGGTGAAGTCAAGCCTCGAACACACAGAATGGAGAGAAACTTTTATTTCCATATAGGTCTTTACTGTTTTTAAAGAGAATTGGAATCTTACAATCTAGATACTTTTATTTTGATGGTAGTAATTCTGACAAGCCCATTGCACAGCACTCTTAGTTCGTCCTAGATGGTATCACTGTCTTGACATGTATAGCACTTCAAGGAGAAGTCCAGCGTGAAAGGGCCTTGGGATGTATTGAAACATGATAACGAGGAATAACTTTTGTCGACAGCCCACCTCTGTTTGCACCCAGCATTCCGAAATACAGTAGTTCTGATGGCCCTCATGTTTAAAACAAGGCACTGAGAACTTTGTGAATGTACAGGTAGTTAATGAAAAAGACTGTTTAAACAGACAGTAACTTGATTTTCTGGTAGGTGACTCGATGTTGCTATATTGCCTCCATCTTCATCGGTTTCAAAAGTTTTCCAGGCAGGCAGAAAGCTTCCTAGCTTTCAAGTTGTCAGCTAGCAACAGAGCTGTTATCCAAGCTCAGTTGATCTCCTAGAAGTGCATATTAGATGCTTGACCGTTTGGATGCACAGCAGTGGGACAAACAGCAAAGTTGCGAACAGTCTCCATGTCAAGTGTCAGGGTCCGAGTGAAGTTTTGTCAGTGTAGGTTACTCTCAGAATCTTCAGTATGTTGATGATGTAGCCCAATTCAACCAAACTTAAAAAAAAGAAAAAAGAAGAATCTATTGGAGCCATCTTGCCAGTGTATCCTAGCTGTTGGGACCCCATGCTGTAGAAGTCAAGCTACTGTCTAAGTCTAAGTATTTCTATCTGTAGACTAGTTCTCAGTGCCTCATTTTAAATGTCAGGACCTTCAGAATTCTACCAATTTGACAACTGTTAATGGTATAAAAAGGCTAAAATTTTAAACATTTAAAAAATTAAGCGATTTCTTAGCATGTGTTATGCTATGCCCTTAGCCCTTGCATTCTAAGCCTATTAGGAGCATCGGCTAAAAGCGCTGTATTTCGGAATGCCGTGGGCAAAAGGAGGTGGGCTATTCAACAATTCCGACTCGTTACGTTTCAATACACCCCAGGTCCATATTACACCAGACTTCTCCTTTAAGCAAGCTGTTTAAAGGAGCTGTTGAGCTGTTAACAGTAAGGTTTTACTCCAGACCAATAGGTTGGACGTTAAGAACTACCCTAATTCCATGGTTTGGTTTCTTTTTCGAATGTATGATGTCAAAGAGTGTGAATGTATTGCTAGAAGTCTGACTTTGGTGTTGAAAATAAGCCCATAGTATATAGGGCCTGTAAGCCTGCCATGTCCGTGCCCTGCACCTTACTATTTTCAGCTTCACTGTTGGAAGAGTCTATGATTGATTAACACAAAACATGAAGCACAGCAAGTGTCCATGGGGTAATCTGGACAGACTGCTAAGTGCTGTCGCGTGTGTGTGTGTGCGCGCAGTGTTGCATAGGGCCCATGCTGTGTCAAGAGCAAATGCTGATGAAATGGCTCTGGGAGCCGAGCGGACCCCATCTCCTAATGAGTCTGTGTGTGCTGTCTCCACAGGTGACTCTGACATCATCAGGAGCATGCCAGAGCAGGCACAGGTAGCTGAGAAGTAGACACTCTTCCCACACCCCTTGGTATAAATAAAGTTGGTGAAACGATCAAGCTCACTGTCGGTCTGCATTCATTCTAAAAGGATGCTGAGGTAGTCAGCTCAGGCTTTGGATGCCTGTTGCACATTGCCACATGTGCTCAGATGTGCATGGCAGTAGTGGAAAGATGAGACTAAAGTCTGTTCACACCAAGAATGATGACTAGAACTGTCACAGTGACTAATTATCGCTTTAGTTATTATGAACGCCGGTGTCCACGCCGCAAGCTTTAATAACAGTGATGTGTGTAATGAGATTGTTGGGATCACAATGCGAGAGACTTTAATTATCATTGTTGGAGTCAACATTGATTTTCATTATGGTTATCATACTTGGTGTAATCGGCTCTAAAGACTGAAAGGTATTCAATTTACAGAAAGAGATGGTTGAAAAAAAACTCCTGAAAACAAACAAAGCAACAAT
>JAVQKI010131285.1:0-10630 GCA_036025975.1 Nematalosa erebi
AGTATCTCCTGTTTTTCTGTGAAATACTATTTTGTCATTTTTGTTTATTCATTCATGGCTAGGCTCAAAAAAGTTCAAACAATAAACACTGTATGAGACCACTTATTAAATGATCTTTCTTCCCAGATTTGGTTAGTGAAAGATATTTGTGCTCCAGAACTTTCCAGACTCATGTCATCCAGACCCATGTCCTTCTGCTGTTTTTCTTCATTTAACTGTAGTCTGGTTTCTGGAACCATGATGGTCTCTTACCGTTGCTTGGTTTGGCATGGACTCAGGCCTTCTGAGGGAGATTTGGTAGATTGGCTTTTAAGAGGGAATTCTTCCAAGATTCGGTTTTTAGCCTCCAGCCCCACAGTACAGCTGTGTGTGTGTGTGTGTCTGTTTCTCTATATGTATATTTTTGGTGTGTGTGTGTGTGTGTGTGTGTGTGTGTGTGTGTGTGTGTGTGTGTGTGTGTGTGTGTGTGATTTAGAGAGATAATGAGTAAAGGGGGGCAAGGCAAAGCAGAATAATTGGTCCTTTTGCATAATGTTAAATGCAACTATGACTGCATGTGTGTGTGGATGCTATTTGATGGAGAAAAACAGAGATGAACTGAGTGAAGGAGGGATTGGTGAGAGAGAGAGAGAGAGAGAGAGAGAGAGAGGGAGTGTGTGTGTGTGTGTGTGTGTGTGTGTGTGTGTGTGTGTGTGTGTGTGTGAGAGAGAGAGAGAGAGAGATGGTGGTAATGAGTGGAGGGAAGGCGGCGTACAGCACAGAGCAGTCACAGGGAGAGAGACTCCTTTCATCTACACAAACTCGCAGCGGGCGCATAACACTGTACATCCCATCAACACCACAGCACTGCAAAGCACAACACACTCCACACTGAGAGAGAGAGAGAGAGAGAGAGAGAGAGAGAGAGAGAGAGAGAGAGAGACTGTTGAGGAGGGAAAAAAAGCACAGAGACCAAGAGAAGGGGCAACAAAAAAAGGAGGAAACTCTCCTAAATGAGAGCGAGCAGGCCCCTCCTGAGGCCTCTGCTCACCATCAGCTTCAGCTACACACACACACACACACACACACACACACACACACACACACACACACACAGACAGCAATGCAGAGCAGAGCAGGGGAGAAGAGAGAGGAGAGCAGCAGAGTAAAAATAAAATCTGCCTCTGATTTACTGTACTGGGTGCCTGGAAACCATGTGACTGGCATCACATGAGGAGAGGCGAGGGAGGGAGAGAGAGAGAGAGAGATTGAGAGAGATGGGGGGAGGGCAAGCAAAAGAGAGCAGGAGAGAGAGAGAGAAAGAAGAAAAAAAAAGAAATCCACAGCCCTGCCGGCGTAATGAGCTTTGTGATCAGTCTCCTTGGTTTCCACTGACGGTAAGCAGATATGGGTCTGATTTCAGAGGTAAACAGCTCCCGCGCCCGTTGCTACACAGATCCTCAGGGACAGAATATGGAGGAGGAAGAGGAGGAGGAGGAGGAGGAGAAATGGAAAAAGAGAGTGGCAGAGCGAAGAGAAGAAAGCAGACAGTGAGAGAAAAATGAGAGCGCATGCAAGAGCTGGGAAGGGGGGTGGGGGGGGGTGGGGTGGGCCTCTCCAACCTCTCTGACATAACTATCAGAAATTAAACATTGGCTGACTTTCATCCAAGACTTGTCGCCACTGGCATTCCAGTACGGCAGGAAATACTATTGTGTAAGCAGATTTAAAAAAAAATCATGGGACTTAGCCAGCTGGCTAGCTCAACTGTCCAAACACAAGCAGTTTCAGTATCTAGCTGGCTAGCAAGCTAGCTCACTAAGCTAACCATCCAAACGGGCCGCAAAGTGTGGCGCAACATACTCTACTAGCAACTCCATAGCAGCCTCAACTGATGCACTTTCAAAAAATAAAAAATAAAATAAAACACCTTCAAAAGGGCCGTCAAATACAGCAAAAGGAAATGCGCAGCAGTACTTTTTTTATCAGGTGCAAAAGTGGCATTTTGAGGCCATGTTTGTTGTGCATTCCTAACACAAAAACACAACAGCAGTCAACCGAATTCCCAATCGGTGACTCGATAAAAAGATTGCAGCAATCCAATTCAGAAGCCCGAATAAAACCAGCGACGCAGTGGCGGCCCATCCAGGCTTTAGAGTGTCTCGGCTCGGCACGTTCAGCTGCCCCCGGATTACATGGCTGCTTCTGGATGTGTTCCAGAAAGAGCCAGGAAAAAAAAAAAAGAGAGCTACTGCAGCAAGCTAACATGGAGGTTCAGAGTCTGTGTGTGTGTGTGTGTGTGTGTGTGTGTGTGTGTGTGTGTACACACGTGTCTCAGGACTTTGTATGCAATCGGTGTAACTTCTCGGGGGCAGGGTGTGGGGGCGTTAGCAGTCATCTATGAAATGAACGTGTGGGACCTCCCCAGTGCTGCTGCTTACTGATGAAGAAGCACAAGAGTCACATGAGCGGCATGCTGGAGAGAGAGGGACTTTTCATTAGAGGAGCAGCACACCCTCCCTCCCTCCCTCCCTCACTGTCTCACTCTCTTTCTCTCTCTGTGAGCAGTGACCCACTTCTCCCACCCCATCACATTTGGCCTGCCACACAAACACATACAAGCCCACACAATTTTAGTTGGTGCACACAAACAGTCTCACAAACGTACGTACGCACGCACGCACACATCGACACACAGGCATAGCGGTTGAGAAACACAGAAAAGGCCTCCAACAAAAGGACAGGAAGGCCGGGTCCCAGCATGCACTAAGCCCTGCTCTTTAATGCATGCATACCAGAGCCCAGAGCAGGCTTTGGAGCGGCCTGTCGGTACTAGCACAGCCACCTCAGTCAGTCGCTTATTCCTGGCCCTCCGTCTCTGCCTCCCACTCTCAATTACTAGGCTTCATCTTCTCCACACACACACACACACACACACACACACCATCACTGAGTAAACATCACCAACCTACTCCCCTTTCTACTACTACAACAAACTATAAAAGGTGTGACAACTGACAAACATTCCTAAACCGGAAGTTTATGTTATGACCGCGACTGTGTGTGTGTGTGTGTGTGTGTGTGTGTGTGTGTGTGTGTGTGTGTGTGGGGGTGCCCCAGACAAACAAGGGCGAAGGTGGAGGGAGGGACGCTACGAGGGATAAAGTACACCATGACTAAGGCCGGCCCAAGAAGAGCAAGCAGACAGATTTGCGTTGGCACTCCACACCTAACGAGAGAGACCGCATTCCAGCCGCCCACACGCCCATTCAGCTAGTGCTGCAAGTCTGCAGAAGAGTCTACACACCTCACCAAACACTACAGACAATGGGCAACAAACTACAACCAGATGGAGCTACAGCTGGAAACATGAAGGCCAATGGCCCCAAAACTACAACTCCGACAACTACAGAACAACAATAAATTACAACATTAGGAGAACAACTGCATCTGATCACGGTAAACTAGAGATGACCATTGTGAAAGGCTACAAACACATAGAAACTAAGGAAACAGGAAGTAGTACACACAATGTCTGCAGCTATGTGGGAAAAAGGTCTGCCAGCAACTGTCTCAAGGGCAGCAGTGGCCTTAAACAGAACGAAAAGATTTAGAATATTTACCGATTCCATGGTCGTCTTCAGAGGGGGAAAGGTTAAAATCCAGATAAAAATCACTCGACTGCAGAGGTGAAGTCCAAGGAATCCTACAGGAGAAAAACGAGAGAGAGAGAGAGAGAGAGAGAGAAAGAGAGGGGGATTAGTTTTGCCTCCAAATGCTGGAGTTTCACATTCCTAAAGTGATCTGGTGAAGGGTATCACCTTTCCCAATCCATTGAGGTGGTTGGGGGGCTAGAGCACAAGTTTGGCTGCTTGCTTGGCTAACTCTCCTGTTCCCGCTCCCAGCTTGTGTGGCTGCCAGGCTTAGGACAAGCCAAGCGAGCAGGAAACACAGGAAGGGAAGCCATAATGAAATGCTTGCAGCTAAGGTACCTGAACCACCACAGCCACCCTCCTATCTTCTATCCGACACCCCCATTGCATTTCTTTTGAAAGACAACTCCAATCTGATTTGAAAAGATGCCTTCACCAACAAAAGTTGCCTACACCAACACAGCTTGTTTTTTTAACAGTCAATCGCTAGGGGGGTTATCAGGGTCTTGCCGAGCCAAGTAGAGCAGGCGGTCGAGTTCAGATATCTACAGCTGGGAAGCGCTTGCTACATTCCTGTTGATCTTTCAGTCCACCCCCTCCTCCCAAAGAGACCAGCTCTTATCCTGTAGCAAGTGGTGGTCTCCCAGAAAAAAACAAAACAAAAAAAAAAACAAAGCAGCCCTAAACTCTGCACACCTGATTTGGCCAGCAAAGCAAAAAAGGGGAAAAGTCGCCTTCATGTCCCGCTCTAAACTTTACCTGACCTGGAGGAAACTAATCGAGGAAATTTAGCACTGAATAATTAACACAAATTGATCCTTTATTTAACCGAGATGTTTAAACTCACTTATGCTCCTGCATGGATTTCCCCTCGCACTGGCTGATTAGCTCACTGAAAAGTCTCAAGGAACTTGAGCTCCTAAGGTGACTCGGGAGACGTCAAACAGTCAGTGCAGTGTCTTTGAGACCTGGTGTGCTGTGGTGGGATCAACATTGTTTCTCGGCCGGTTATGAACAACATGAGGCTCTCTCGGCTTCTGACAACAAAAGTTATCCGTCAGGAACAAAATGTGTGGACTTTCTGCTCTATCTAAAAGCCACCAAAGAGTTGAAAGAGGCTTCTCACCATTTGCTTGTCTCCGGAATACAGCCTCAGCTGAAACAGAACACCAAACACAAACACAACAAAAGCAAAACAAAACTGGAGAAGACGGTTAATGACCCCTACACCATCCTATCAGCACTTGGGCCAGAGGTGGAAAGACCACTCTGTGACAGGACCAGTTTAAGGCCAGCGTCCGGCCAATGGCTAAGCTTGCTATGCTGTGCTGCGCTGCGCTGGGCTGGGCTGGGCTAGGTTAGCGTGTCTGGGAGGATCAGAGCCCTGTCGGGTTCTCCCAGCAGGGAATGCACCAGATTGGACTAATCCAAAACTGAGAGCCACTGGCCTCCTAATGGGACTTGAAAACAGCCTCATAATCTTACTGAGAAAATATATACACCACACCATGATAGCTCACATACACACAACCATGACAGTTGTGGCCAGGTCTTTATCTTCTTGACTCAACAAAAGGTCTCACTTCATGAAAAAAAAATAAAATAAAATCCAACAGTCAACAGGAATTTTCTCATTTCTTTGTGCACTTGTGACATTAAATGAGAGCCAAGCAAAACGAAAGGGGAGCCCATTTAAAGAGTTGGAGTGGACAACTTCCACCGTACAAGACACCTTCCATCCACTGTGTATAATGAAAAATAGCCTATTATCTCTTGTGGAACCCTGTCTGTTTGGCAGGAAGGGTTTCTATGCTTGGGTGACCTTAAAAGGGAAAGCCTGCAGCTCGTTCGGAGCAGCACTTGTCGACGAGCTCATCTCGCTGACCCCAGAGAAGATACTTTTATGTCTTCCTCAAAGCTGAAACGTAGACAAGGTTCCGTGGTCACAGCACAGCACAGAGGGTGACTGTCTATCCCCTTAAACAGCCTAGATGGACAGCATGAGTCATACTGGCCACTGACCAGGGCGTCACCGAAACCAACAGGACGCCTTTTCCGACGCAACCGTGACAGGAACACACATACCTGCTTCTATGTGGTAGGTCAAATTTTGCATGCCGTTCCACACACACACTACACAGACTCTTCAAAATCAATGGCAACCAGGGGGGGCTGGCAATTTACTACCTGATGACCAAAAGTCGGGCAGGCGCAATGAAACAGGCCCCTATCCTCCAACCGAGCCAGAGAGTGAGTCTGTTTGGATGGGCTGAGTGTTGTTGACCTCTACATTTACGACGTGGGGAAATGGGCACCAAACTGCCCCTTAAATCACTCCACCACATCAGAAAGAGTGAGAGAGAGAAAGAGAGCATGTGAGTGAGTGAGAGAGAGAGCGAGCGTGTGAGTGAGTGAGTGAGAGAGAGAGAGAGTGTGAGTGAGTGAGTGAGTGAGTGAGTGTGACTATTAAAAGTAAGATCCTTCACACTTCTCACTGTGCCATCTTAAATCTTGGAAGACTGGATTCTTCAGCCTCTGAACACTGATGCTGCACTGGTCACTATTGCTGCACTGTAGTGACAGCCTAGTGTCTTTTTTTGTTTTGTTTGTGTGAGTGTGAGTGTGTGTGTGTGTGTGGGGGGGCTGTTGCTGGAAGCCAACTGTGAAATTGCTGTGTTGAAGGTTTGGCGGTTGTGATAAACAGGCCATCATCGATCGCTTGCCCAGCAGAGCAAGCTATGGCCAAATCCTTAGCACTTCTGCCAGACTCAACACACAGTTTGATGACTGATGCAAGTCAACTCAGGTCCTAATCAGATGGGTAAATGTTTCAGCTGCATAGCCTAGATGATATGCAAGTTCAGGTGAAATGTTGGTGAGCGAGAAATAGGCGAGTGGGATGGGGGCAGAAGCTCTTGGGTTGTTGACAGGTTGGCAAGCAAGCAGGATTTAGTTTGGTCATTGATGGGTAATTCTGTCTGTTGGGCATTGGAAGAGGGACTGGGCTCACAATCCTGGCAGGGCAGGCAGCCTGGGGGCCATGTGTGTTGGCGGTTAACCTCAAGCATGTGGTCGGGTTACGGTCTGCCACATTATGCATTGGCACTACAGTGCTCACAGGCTGGGAGGTGGAGAATCGTTCTCTCCAGTCTTTTGCTGTCTCCCCATCTCTCACTCTGTCTCTGCCTCTCTCGCGCTCTCTCTTTCGCTTCCTCTTTATTGTGTCTCTCTTCCTGTCATCCTACCTTCTTCCTTAACATCTATCTTTTTAATCTATCATACTCTGTCTGTCCCTTAATCCTCTTCTCTGTTTGTCTCTCTGATTGAGTATGTGGCCCATCGGGAGGTGTAACCAAAGGAGCTTGCCTCTCAATCAGCTGTTTTAGTGTTTAAATAATGCCAAGCTGCGGGGGGTCGTCTTTGAAAATTTGAACTGCAATGTGATATAAAATTCGACACAGATTCAATTTGTGCCGCGTCCATCTGACAGATAATGCTTCGAAACAGCTGTGTGGGAGGACTAGCTGTATGGCTAGCAGCATCTGTATGTTTGGCCGCTCTAAAAATATCTCAGTAAATATGCATTCAGTGAACAGAGACAGAGATGAGGAATGTGAGAGTGACGCATGGGTCCCAGTGATGCACGGTCCATGGGTTTGACAGTTTGTCATGCATATCCTGGGAATGAGCTCACGGATAGTTCCAGACGAACAGTTGCTGCGGCTTGCGTATCCCGTCGAGAGCGGGCGCTGGACGTTTTACACAAGCGCTTTGATTGACCGACTTTTGTCACGCGAAGTGGGGGGTGGGGTACAAAACATCTCTTGCTGTGGCCAAATCCAGTTTGATTTGGCTGATTTCGATCTTATTCCTGCTCTGTCCTTGAGAATAAAGTCTTCCATTCAGGGCAAGCAGAGCTGTTTATTCAATCTTTTCACCCAACAGCGAAGCTCCACAAAATGCATGAAAGGGCTATGTGTGCAAGCCTGAACATAAGCTTAACCTTTCATTTCTTTCTGTGTCAACTTCTGATTGTGTTTCTGTGTGTGTGTGTAAACATCTGTGTCTCTGTGCGTGTGTGTCTGCACGTGTGTATTTGTATGTGTGTCTGTCTGTGTGTCTGTCTGTGTCTGTGTCTTACTGTTGTCTGTGTGAGTGTGTGTGAGCGAGAGGTGACAGATTTTATTGGGATGATTGGTCAGATTTGGGGGCACTCCTTGAAGAAGCACTGATACTGTATGGCTCCTCGTGTCTCACAAATGCCAAATGAAGACTCTAATTATTTTTGACATAAGTGTAATGAGAAGCAATTTCAGAGTATTAGCAGAAGACGAGGAAGCTGGATCTTAGGGATGACTGATGGTAATTGAAGTGGCTGTCACGTCCACTCCTCCCCGCCATGAAATCAGAGAGCTGGAGACCCACACACGCAGCAGTTGGAAGATATGAGTGTTTCTTTTAGCTTGACGGATACAACAATACCAAAGGCTTGAGTATCATGTCCTAAAGGCACAATCACTGGTCACTGCATTTAAAGTTCTCTCTGCGCAAAAGTAACAGCAGAATGTGTAAAACTAAATGTAAGATGTTTGTGTCCATAATAATGCTAGACATAGACTTTGACAATACAAAACCATTAACTCGCTTAGCAGCAGCAGCAATTTTTTCAGCCATGCCTTTTCTTTTTTTTTTTTCATCAATGCGCTTACTTTGTCTATGTAGTCAAACAGATTAATCTGAAGAGACAGCATGCTAACAATTTCCTGGGTCAACGGCAGGTTTCTGGGATTATTAAGGTGCAGGGTTCATTAGCATGGTGCATTTCATTACATCAAACTCTGTGACATTTTCTGATGAACTCTCTGTGTGTGGTGACTCATAAACCATTCTGCCAGCTTGCCAGTGGTACCAAAGTAGAGAATATCTGAGGATAGTGTGACTCTTTGATTAGTGCCAAGACAAGACCCTCCAAATGGATCTCTGGTTTTTCTCTATTTCCTATTCTTTTCCTCTTTTTTTAGGAACTTGTTCTCTGTTTTCTATCTCGTTCTCTGTTGTTAATTACTCTGTTTTGTTTCATTTCCTTTCTTTCCTTTCATCCTCCAAAAATTGATAGAAAGCAGGCTCTTTATTCTTGTTTGCTGTTGAAAGAAGCCATTCACTGACATAAGGCGCCCGTTACACTACATCCTTTAGGTGTTTGCTCAAGGCAACTCCCTCTGCCTTCCCCAGTGGCTTTGACTGACATATCGATTAATCACTCTCTGTTGAGTCTTTCCCCTTTAGAGGAACAGACCTCAAATCCAGTCAGCCTAACCTAGCACAGAACCAAGACATGATGGGTGGAGCGTAGTTATTGCCAGTGCCTTTCCATAACACTGTGTTGGGCTGAGCATTACTTAACATTCCTGGAGCAGCCGTTCATCGAGGCGATGCCTGAGTGTACTTTTGGAAAGAACGACAGAGTTGGACAGCAACTGCAACCAGGAGGCAATATGTGTGAATAAGCTCTGTTCACAATGTGTTTGGATCTTAACCATGACACACACACGCATACACACACACACGCATACACACACACAAACACTCACAGACTGGTGCACATATGAGAACATTTGGTCTCGAGGACAGCCAGAGCAATACATCCCTGAGGGGTATTCACTGGAAGTGTTGAGGTAGGGAGAGGTAATAAATTTGTCAATACTGCAAATCGATGACGATGAAATGATCCCCAACAGTTTACAGTGGGTCTCAAGCATCACTTGCCATCAAGATGGCTTCTCATCCTTCACACTAGAGGGATGCATCGCAGGCCTTATCTGTGATCTCATTAGGCCCCATTTTCTTAGCCGCAGAAGAACACGAGGTCCTTGGTTTATTTTGCTAAGGCTTTGATCATTTGTAGGCAGACAGTCAGTGTTTGTGTGTGTTGGCCCCAGCCTCAAACTCCACGCCTATTTGCACTCTCCTCAAAAAAAGACAAGTTCTTTATCTCCCTGTCCTTTTTTTTTTTTTTTTTTTGCACTCCACAAGTGGTGGGCTCTCAGATAAGTTTTATGTCTGTGAGCAAACTCCAGAACTTAATTTCTGGTCATTAAGCAGATAGATAAGCTCCTGTTCTTTGATGCTCATGTTCGGAACATAAAGTACAGACTATCTTTTACAGTATGCCTGGAAAATGACTGAGGATGTCCTGCATGGAAACATATGACTTTTGAGTGTGTGAAAATTATTTCCATGGTTACTGTGAACATGTTGTGTAGAGGCAGGGCCAGGTGGTTCAGTTTTTGTAAATTTTAATAGATTTATTACTGGTGGTGGATGAATGCCCGATTGTCAACAGACAGTTTGTTTCACGGCGGCAGATCAAAAAGCGTGAGGCCGACCTTCTTGCACACCTGTTTCCAGTTGTGTTTCATGGTACACACATATGGTCTCTGTGACTTCATGAAAATCTTGCAAAACACTTTTTAGGAAGACGGTTTTAAAGGATTCTGCCTCCATGGCCTGCCTTGTGCTGACCAATTGTTGCTTGGCTTCCACTGTTGCCCTCGTTTGATCTTCTGTACTCCCATAGATCCTTTTGAACGCAATAACTCAAGGTCATGTACTTTCAATTACGAGGTCAAAATGGCTGTCGTAACAATTAGAGTAATGAGACTCGTCCTCATCTCTGGTGTGGGCAACGGTGCCACCTGCAGTTTTGCAGGTTTCAGTTAATGAAGCAATTTGTAGGCCAGTGGGTTGGGCCCTGGGGCTAAACAATGCTGACAGCTCAGACAAACGCCGTGGGAGCTCCTTGGCTGGATCTAGTGCCCTGGCTTGCCCCCGGCCTTGGCGGCAGAGGGAGCAGGTCCGCAGCAAACACATAGGCCCTACACACACAGCCCACAAAGACAGCGAGTTAATTTCTGTGACAATGCACCAACGTGCTGCCCTAATAATATTCAAAGAACAGGCTGTGTCAGAAGAGAGCGAGGAGGACATGGAGTAAAATA
>JAVQKI010131424.1:0-12097 GCA_036025975.1 Nematalosa erebi
CGTAATCATTACATGATTATTCTCTCTAATGCAATGTGTAATTCCAATAGTTGTGTTGTGAAAGTTAACATTTGATTTTGACTTTACAGGGGTAATCTAAGTGACTCCTTGAATGGAAATAGTGCATCTTTCTATGCAGACCTGGCTAATGAGATTGAGGTGGAAGCACCACAGAAGACGAGGACCAACTGTAAGCAACCACCTTGCCTCTATACAGCACACACCTGAAAGACAGGATTACTTTGCTACATGATTTCTTTGCACACTTGCAAACAGAAAGCACATTTACACAACTAAAGGAATTATCACACAAACACATTTGAGATAATTTCATTTTACTTTAGTTTAAGTTTACTTAATGCAATAAATATTGGCCAACAGCCAAGCCATCGAACATGATGTCTGGTTTGTGTATGTCTGATGGTTGTGTGTGTGTGCATATGTGTGTGTGTGCGTGCATATGTGTGTGTGTGTGTGTGTGTGTGTGTGTGTGTGTGTGTCTGTGTGTCCTGCAGTGACATTTGAGGACAAGTTCAAGCAGAACCTGGAGCGTGGGAACATGGAGCTGGAGAAGCGTCGTCAGGCGCTGCTGGAGCAGCAGCGGCGCGAGGAGGAGCGCCAGGCCCAGAAGGCCCGCGAGGAGCAGGAGCGCCGTGACAGGGAGGCGCGCGAGCAGGAGCTCCGCAGGAGGCGTGAGGAGGAGCAGAGGCTCGAACGACAGCGGGAGCTGGAGAGGCAGAGGGAGGAGGAGCGCCTGAAAGAGCTGGAGCGCAAAGAGGTGACCTCTTGACCTTCACGTGACCTTCACATGACATCTGACCTGCTGGTGCTTAACCCCAGACAAGCAAAAGACAGAAAAATCCTGGCTGCTCCTAGAATGTCAGACACGCTGGCAAAGATAAAATAGAATAAAGAGGCCTCCTCCAGCTCCTGGTTTATTCTGCTGAATCAAACGGATGATTCCAGCATTTTCTTCCAGTCTTTGATTAGCTGGAACACTGGCATTGGAATGTTCTTTTAGATTTTGATCTCATCAGAGCTATTTCAGGAAACATAAATATTTAGTTTTGTGCAGTTCTCTTTGTGTGTGTGTGTGTGTGTGTGCGCGTACATGTTTGTCTGCTGTATTGATGTGTCTATTTGTTTGTTTAGTTGTGTTTTTTCTGTTATGTATGTGTGTGTGTGTGTGTGTGTGCGTGCAGGCAGCCCAGAAGGAGATGGAGCGTCAGAGGAAGCTAGAGTTGGAGCGCAGGAAGAAGCAGGAACTGCAAAGCAGGAAGAGCGACGAACAGGAAGAAGTCATCCGCCTCCGCGCAAAGAAGAGGAGTCTGGAGATGGAGCTGGAGGCTGTGGTGAGGACACACACACACACACACACACACACACACACACACACACACACACACACACAATTGTCCTCTACTCTATGTACTCTAATAATTAAAATACACAATTGAACACCACTGCTATTACATGAATCCAGTCAGTAAGCAAACAATGTCCCTGCCTTTCATGGTCCTTTCACTGCAGTTCCATTAAATTGTATTTATATAGTGCCATTTTACTTACTTTCATCTCCTCTTAAAAAGCCAAATGCAGTATTTCCCTTTTCACACCAGTGTCACCTCCAATGATATCCACACATCACCCCATCTCACACACACACACACACACACACACTGCAATGACCTCATGCCAAACCACATAGCAATTAGATCACTTCCTGTTCATACAAACACAACAGCAGTGTGACCCACCATATCACACCCTTGTGGCTCCATTAGCGGTGCTGTTTTAGCTAACGCTAGTTACGCTTGGAAATGAGGCCTGTACAGCAGTTGGAAATATAGCCACCCTCCAGACTCTTGACTTCCAATTCTGTCTGCCATTGATCTAGAGGATAGAGATGGACAATGAGGACTATATCTTGATTTTACATGGTATTTTAGGGCAATGTCAAAGATGTAAAACAACTTAAATCAGCTGTTAGATTTAGGTCATGTCAGCTTACATTGTAGAGAGCCATTGATACATAGAAAAATAGAAAACTCTGAAACTCTGCAGTTTGAATTTATCTTGTTTTTGTTCTCATCTCACTTCTCTAGTTCTCATTAAGCATGTATGAGAACCACCTTGCAGTAAATATTAGCA
Organism: Nematalosa erebi; assembly: GCA_036025975.1. Taxonomy (NCBI): domain Eukaryota; kingdom Metazoa; phylum Chordata; class Actinopteri; order Clupeiformes; family Clupeidae; genus Nematalosa; species Nematalosa erebi. Next base: position 2,152 of record JAVQKI010131424.1, read on the forward strand.
TTGCATCTATTGTATCATTGCTGTCACATTACATATCACAATACAACAATTTTTTGTTATATGTAGTTCCAATGATGCGCTGTTAACACTATGACCTGCAAAAAAAAAGTTTATTGCACCATGCCCAACAAACGCGTTTCGGCATCAAGCCGTCCTCAGTGTTTCAGGCTTGACGCCTAAACGCGTTTGTTGGGCCTGGTGCAATAAACTTTCTTTTTAAAGACGTATGAGTAGAAGCCAGAGAGTGCAGTTTTCTTTCCATTTTAACTGATACCTTTAACTCGCACCCTAAGGAATACTTAAGAGGATTATATTTTGGAGTTTGAGCGCGCTTACTTTTGTAACTCCATAACCTGTCCCATCTCCTAGGGGAACAAGCAAAAGCAGATCTCGGACCGTCTGCGAGACGCTCAGGGACGGAAGTCCATCAACCGGGCCGAGCTGGAGACGGTCAACCATAAGAGAGACGGACGCATCTCTGAGATCAACTCTCTACAAAAGGAGTTTGAGGTAAGAGGGAGATCACCTGAGGGAGTCTGAGGTATCTGTCCTCATCAGCTGCAGGTTGGCCACAGTCAAGTGCTGAATCACGGCCTGATCGTAGCCAGAAGAGGGTCACACATAGGCTATTACAATATTACATTTCAGCACTCTCTGAATAGCTAACATCGTTTTGCGGTAGAAAACGAAAGTTGAAAGTTGACTGGTATTTAGTAAACACTTTAATCTAAAGTGACATGGACTCCCATTATGGGGCTTGGGAATCAAACCTGGGTTGACAGATTGTCAGTTGGTGATGTTAACGCTGCTCCACCACACCTGCACACAGTATTTGCATACTCAATACATGTATTATCAGGATGATCCGCAGAGGTCATTATAGACACATGACAGTTGAAAGTTTAACATTAGACACCCTTTTTTGGGGTTTTTGATGTGTGATGTGGTGGTTGATGTGTTGTATGGTGCTCTACTCTCATTTCTCTCAGTTCTCTGTTTTATTATATCCGTCTCTCATCACCAGGAGTTTCAGAGGAAGCTGGCCCAGTTGGCCCCAGAACAGCAGAAGCTGAATGACAAGCTGCGCCTTATCAAGATCAACAACATGCCAGGTCAGAGAGAGGAGTCAACCATTTTCCTTGTCTGGATGTTTTTGATTGTTTTTTTTTTTGTTGTTGTTGTGAGTGAGTGAATAAACAACTTTGGCAAATTCCGTGAGCGGAAGTAAACTTACTTGAGGCCACTTTATTTATTCGTTCATTCATTCATTCACAAGTCTTTCAAATCAGTTAGATTGAGGGGTTCCAAGGTCATCTGAGCTCAGGCAGTGGTATTCGGTCATCTAACTGGTCTGAACGTGTGCCTTTGTCCAGCCACATCCATGACGACACTGCAGAGCAACGTAGTAGATAAAGACCTCGCCTGTCGAAAGCTGAAAGAACAACTGGAGACCCTGGAGAAAGAGACGGCTGCCAAGCTAGCAGACATGGAACAATACAAGAAGGACATCATGGTAAGGCAGGGTCAACATGCAGAGGATCTTGTCTCTCTCTCTTCCCTAAGGGTATTGGGCACTTCTGTCTGTCCCTCCCTCCCTTTCCCTAATTGAAACAGTCCTTTCCTGTCACATCTCTGGACAGCTACAGTGGCTAACTGACTCATAAAAGTATCTCTGTTGATGGGAGAATTTGATTAAAGTTTGAATTCAAAAGTCTACGCTCCTGCGGTATACAGCCACACATGCTTGTTCTGTGTTGCTGGCAAAAGCATAGTTATTAGCGAGAGTAAAATATACGCTTTATGCTTCATAGATTATGCGTTGTTCTTATTGTATATAATGTACTCTGCTAGGGAGTAGTCTTTCAGCATAGACACACACACATACAACACACAGTTGACTTGCACCACTCCCCTGTCGCCCTGTCTCCCTTGCCGTCTGCTCTAGCACTGTGTCCTCTTGTGTCCCCTCTGTCCTCTCTGTCCTCTGTGTACCTCTGTACCTCTTTCTGTCTGTCTATCTGTCTCTCTCGCTGGCTCTCGGAGCAGTGTGGGGACCCGCGAGATGGCTGGCTGTTTCAAGGGCCATTGGCTCTGCTCCGCTGCCTTAGCAAACTCTTCTACCTTCTCAAGGTGGTGGTTCTCACTCCCGATCCCCTCCCTCCCCAAGGCCTTCCCTTGTGCCTGCCTGCCTGTCTGTCTGTCTGTGTCTCTGCCTGTCTGTCTGTCTGCTTGTGACTATCTGTGTCTTTGTCTGACTGCCTGCCCCCTTGTCTGTGTGTGTCTGTCAGCCTGTGTCTTTCTGGGTGACCGTCTTTCTTCTTCAAATGCTTTGCTTGTACCCCTCAGCACAAATCTTACTTTGCATCATCTGTGGTGAGGTGGATTGTCATTTCCCTTCTTCTGTCCTTTCATTTGATCAAGCATTAGTGGTGGCACAAGTTCTTTCCTTGTTGACAGTATATTTCTATTACAGTTGATAAAAGACAACTTGAGCCTTGCTGAATACTGAGTGGGTTTTAACATTTCATGCTGTTTTTTCTTGCCTGGTTAAGCTTTAATTACTTTTTTAATTACTATTACTACTCTTTTTTTAAATTACTATTAATTTAATGAAGCTTACCTCATTACCGTCTATGAAGGAACAGGCCTTATGACCTGTTGTCATAGTGATAGATACAGGTGAACTGAGTGTATGATGTGATGTCACAGGAACTGAGAGACAGTCAGAGGAAACAGCAGGCTGCTCTGGACAAACTGCGCAGCGTGAAAGAGGACAAACTACGAGAGCTGAAGAAACATAAAAAGGAAGAGCTGGAGAAGAAGAAGAAAGAGGAGGAAGAGGAGAGAAGGTCAGACAACCACGATCAGAAAAATTATGTCAACACAGCGGTAGATGCCACTCCTCAAAACACATTCGAGTTGCAGCACTTCACAGTAGGGATAATAGGTGTAATTGCTTCTATACTGTGCTGCACCGCCTGTGAAAATGCTTGGTGCACAAGCTCAGTGCACCTGTCTAGCATAAGCATTTACCCTCACAGACATTTAGCAAACTCACATTCACATTAAAGCCAACTCTTTGTTCCTCTCTTTTCTTCTCATCTCTTTCATTCCGTGTACACATATCACTCTCTCTCTCTTTCTTTGTATCTCTCTTTCTGTCTCTCCATCCGTTCCTCCTCCAGGCGTATCCAGGAAGAGAGGGAACGGGAGCGTCAGGAGAGGCTGAGACGCGAGGAGGAGGAGCGGCAGAGGAAACTCCGTGAAGAGAGGGAAAGGGCTGAACGGGCCGAACGGGAACGCCGGGAGAAAGAGGAGGAGGAGAGGAGGAAGAGGAAAGAAGAAGAGGAGAAGAGAGAGCAGGAGCGTAAGAGACGAGAGGAGGAGAGAAGGAGAGAGGAAGAAGAGGAGAGAAAGAAGCGGGAGGAGAGGAGACTCGCGGAGGAGGAGAGGAGGAAAGCGGAGATGGAGAGGAAACGGTTGGAGGAGGAGCGGAGAAAACTGGAGGAGGAGAGAAAGAAATTAGAGGAGGAGAGGAGGAGAAAAGCAGAGGAGGATCGCCGACGAGCGGCGGAGGAGGAACAGAGGAAAAGAGAGGAGGAGAGGCGGAGAAAGGAGGAAGAGAGGAGACAAGAGGAGGAGAGGAAGAAAGAAGAGCAGAAGAGAGCGGATGAAGAGAGGAGGAGGAGAGATGAGGAGAGGCGGATGGAGGAGGAGAGGCGGCGAGAGAGAGAGGAAGAGGACAGGAGGAGACAGCGAGCGCAGGAGGCCGCCAAGAGAGACGCGGACGAGAGGAAGAAACAGGAGGAGGAGAGGAAGAGAGTGGAGGAGGAGAGAAGGAGGAGAGATGAGGAGAGGAGGGCGCAGACCCAGGCCCAGGAGCAGGAGCGCAGACGACAGGAGGAGGAGAGGAAGAGGAAGCAGCAGGAGGAAGAAGCGGCGGCAGCGGCCAGGAGGAGAGAGGAGGCCGCCAGGCAGCAGCAACAGCAGCACCAGCCGCAGAATAACAAGACAGACATCCACAATAAACTCACCGCTCTGCTCAGAGGCCTAGAGGAGAGGAAAGGTACGTACACACACACACACACACACACACACACACACACACACACACACACATAGACTGACAGTAAGACACACACAGAGACAGACGCACAGACAGGCACACTGACTTGCGGACAGAGACACACACACACACACACACACACACAGATATACACATGCCCACACACACACAGAGTAGTATTCATTATGCATTTTCAAATATAGTAGTCTTAAATAACAGCTTGGCTAGATTGTAATGAAAGAAGAGCTGTGCTCCCTTGTCAGCAAACAGGAGCTGCCACACTGGAAAAGGTGACATCACTATTGGCCAATGAGCTACAGTACTGATGGATGGAGATAGTTGTTGTAGACACTCATATGTCGGTGTGTGTGGGTGTTTGCATTCGTGTGTAAGTGTGAGTGTAAGTCCATGGATTTGTGCGTGAGTCTGTGTTTGTCCATGTGAGTGTGTGTGTGTGTGTGTGTGTGTGTGTGTGTGTGTGTGTGTGTGTGTGCTGATATGGTGCTGTCTTGTTTTCATTGCATAGGTGCTGGACGTCATCCCCAGGCTGCAGAGCACAGGAAGTCTGCGGCTCTCACCACGTTCAAGGCCCTCTACCCATTCTCTGCCCGCAGCGACGAGGAGCTTTCCTTTGAGGAGAATGACCTCATCGAGGTGAGCCTTTCTATGAGGACCACATGATAGCAGAGTGGCATTTTTACCGTAAACCATGTCATCTGATATCACTGATGTAGCTCTGCTCTACATTATTACACCATTTTTGTAGCCAGGGGTGTGTGTTTATGTGTGCGTGTATGTGTTTGTGTTTGTGTGTGTGTATTTAACCCCTCAGGTGGATGAGAGTGTTGAGCGTGAGCCAGGTTGGCTGTATGGAAGTCGTCAGGGCAAGTTTGGCTGGTTCCCTGAGAGCTACGTGGAGAAGCAGACCAACGCAAACGCCGCCCCAGCACCACCCAAAGCAGCTCTCAAGCCACAGCTCTCCAACTCCATCTCTAGGTAGTAAACATAAACACGCACACAGACAAATACACATGCATAAACACACATGCAGAATACACACATACATAGTCACAGATATACACAAAGATGCACACATTTACACACATAGACACCCTCTAACAAACACACACAGTGTTTTGAAATAGGATTCCAGGGGCATGAATCGTGCCATTTCTAGTTACTATTTATCACTGTGTAGTCCCTTTATAATTAAACACACGTGAAAGTCACAGCATGTGAAACAGAAGGCTTACAAATACACACTTTGTTCTGTTTCTGCATTCCTGTGTTCAGTAAACCTGGCGAGACCTCTGCCTTCACCCCCACAATCACCCCAAGCTCCGCCTCCTCGGAATCCAGCCAGGTATACCTACATCCAGGAAGTCTCACTTGTCTCTCTAGTCACCTCTTTCCCTTGCTTGTAGTTATTCATGTGTCTGTCTGTAGTTCCCCAACCGTACCTGCAAATCTGAATAAATAAAGTAAAAATGTGTCTGTTAGTGATTGTGGTGGTGTAGTGGAAGCTTCACCACCTATTGGCTTGGGTTGTAATATCCAACCACTGTTACAAGTCGCTGTCCCCACTGGATAATTCTAACTCTGTCTGGAACTTACTGGAAGCAGTGCTGCTCAGGGCAACTCAAACATTCCATTGGCGTGTTCCATTGCATATACTGCAACATTTAGCTGCCACTAAAAACAATGGAACTGGCTACACTCGATGTGAGAGTGCTGCACAAATAGCAAAACATTAGTCCTCTAAAAATGATTTGAACTCGTTGTGAATGGAACACCTCAGCTGCTGTCCCATTGTAGACAAGTGTTGACTGTGCCCCTCTGTCTCAGGTGGTGGAGAACATGCAGGCCAAGGCTCTGTGCTCGTGGACGGCCAAGACGGACAACCACCTGAACTTCTCCAAGGACGACGTGATCACGGTGCTGGAGCAGCAGGACAGCTGGTGGCTGGGCAAGCTCAACGGGATGCAGGGCTGGTTCCCCAAATCCTACGTCACCGTGTTGAGTGCTGGTGACACCCACACAGAGTGAGCAAAAACACACACACACACACACACACACACACGCACACGCACACACACAGACAAATACACTCTGTAATGCTGTTGTAGAATAAAACCAGGTTTATTTAGCCAACTAAGCTTAACAAGAAGCATAGAATTGTTTGGATGAAGGGGACCCTCCCCAACCCACCAGATATATAGTTTAGGTTTTGGAACACACCATATTTGCATACCCTCAGTCTCACACACAGACATATACACACACAGATACACACATACACACACACACACACAGACACATATCATAAACAACTTTGGATACAGAATTAACATACACATGGACAGGTTGTCCCGTAATGAGTTTTATTTTCCATCCTAAATGACCTAGTAAACAGCAGAGGGGTATGGAGTGAGTGGAGTGGAATGTGTTTATAAGCAAGTGTCTGTTTGCGTACACATTTGAGTATGAGTTTGCATACACATCTGTGTGTGTGTGTGTGTGTGTGTGTGTGTGTGTGTGTGTGTGTGTGTGTGTGTGTGTGTGTGTTTGCGTACTCATCTCTGAGCGTGTGTTTGTGTGTGTGTTTGCGTATTCATCTCTGTATGTGTGTTTGCTCACACATCTGTGAGTGTGTGTGTTTGCGTAGTGTGTGAGTGATTGTGTGTTACATACATGGATGTATACAGTAAATGTGGTGTTTAGAGGCTAGAGTGTGTGAGGGACAGCACTGCAACTATGCAGTCACGTGTCCCATGTCTGTTAGCAGAATCCCTGAGAGCTCTCTCATGTATTGATTTCAATCCAGACAGTGTCTTGTGCAATAAGATCCATTTTTAGCCATCAAGGTGACACTGTCACTGCTGTCAAGACAGATCATATTTCCTCTATATCAGGGAAGCCTAGATGGTTGGAATTCTGGGTAATTTCTGTCTTGTTTTGTCAACAGTGCGGCAGATGGAGCAGACGGCGCAGACGGTTCTCAGCAGCAAGGTACTGCAGTTTCACTGAAGTCACTCATCTCTCCGTAAACAAGCGCACCCACGCACACACACTCTTTCTACTATCGTATCAGTATGTTACAAATGAATGGGGCAGTAATCTCCCATCCCAAGCTCACATTAATACTCAGTTCATACTCAGCACAGTTTCATACACCACTGTAAATAACTTTATTAAAACCCCTTCAGTGGTTTCCCCGTAGATTACGCACCCGTGACCTTGAAACATGGCCTCAAGGTGACCCCACTTGTCTGCCCTTTATGCTACAGTACAGATATTAATTCCTCTCTACCTTTCACTTTTCGCTTTCCACCATAGAGCAGAGCTCTTCCTCATTCCGCAGCTCTGATTGTTTACAGAGATCCCTCTAATCTCCATAGTCATCTGCCCTCATCTGTCTTCAGCTTGGCTAATCCAGGTGTTTTGCAGTATTTTACACCACACGCTAATCTGATGTGTCCTTCAGTTTGGCATCTGACTCTGGGTCACAGCCAAACCCGCCTCCATCATATGCTGCACTGCTGGGGATATACATTACGCAGCTGTATGACTAGACTATGTACTCCCTCTCTCTCTATCTTTCTCTCTATCTCTCTCTCTCTATCTCTGTCTCTATTTTTGTAGCTCTGTCTCTCTCTCTCTCTCTCGCTCTCTCTCTCTCTGCGGATGTCTCTCTCAGATATAGTACACTGTATCTGTTAACAAGGAAATGTACAGAGTTGTTTTTCCTGCTTTCTTCTTTCCCCAATGAAGTACCAGGCAAAAGGCATCCTCTGCACTGGACTCTGTGTTTAGACCCTTCGTCTTGGTGAATCAATGCTCTGTGATAACCTGAATACAATCACCTAAGAATATGGTGTTTGAATCTAATTGAAACGAGCTGAAAGTTTCAGTTGAAGATCTCAAAATGGCACCAAAAGCACCCATTTCGAACGAGTCAAATATGTAAATTTTTACAAACTCACTCTGCAAATAAATGCTAGCCTTGCTTTCGTGACGATAAGCTCATACAAGCTTAGTCTGGCCAACTTACCGTACTACCCACCTTCTGAGAGGTGGGCTTAACCTATGTCTATCAGATGCCTCAATCGTGCTGGGGGGAAAGCTCGTTTCTCATTGGTGCCTGATTTTTCCGAACAGTAAATTCACTAAAACCGGAGGTTGGCCATAATGATTAGCTCGTGAAATTTAATGTAGCGTCACAGGAAGTATGGGCGGGCCCAGGCTAAATAAATGCCATACTCAACGTGTGTTTGTCTCTGCACCAGTGTACGTGGCGCTGTATACCTACGAGAGCCCAGAACCAGATGACCTGACGTTCAGCGCGGGTGACACCATCCTGGTGACAGAGAAAGAAGGGGAGTGGTGGAAGGGCTGCATCGGCGACCGCTATGGAGCCTTCCCCTTCAACTACGTCAAGCCCAAAGAGGCCGATGTAAATACTTCCTCTTCTGCTCGGCCACATACAGTATAACATCATGGTGTATAATTGAATCACTGCTTGTGTTTTGATTTAGATGCTGTATGTGTAGTTTTTATTGCCTCTAGACTAATTGTAGTTGCTCTTGTTCATTTGATTCTCTGTGATTTTTCAACTCTTTAACCAGACCTCCAGCCTCGCAGGGAAACTTGGAGTGAAGAAGCCAGGTACAAATCAACCCCCATCCCCCTCCTTCAATTCATTTACTAATCACTCATCACTAATGATAAAACAAAATGTCATAAAAATAAAAGCTTTAAATCCAAACCATGAACCCTCAAAGACTTAACTTGGGCATGAATCAGACAATCATGAAGATGCCTTTGAAGGTTCAGGGCTTAGGGTTTGAGGGGGCATTGAAATTTACAGATATCTGGACCCATGTGTGTGATGCCCAACATCAGTACACACACACAGTCAGACACACATTATTCGGCTTATGTGGTTAATGGCACCAAGGCCATGAACACTGTATCTGTCTCATATTCATTCCTTCCTGTTTGTACCCACACACTCAGAGATCGCCCGGGTGACCAAGCCATACTCGGGAAGCAGAGCAGAGCAGCTGACGTTGGCGTCCGGCCAGCTCATCGTGGTCCTCAGCAAGGACAACTCTGGCTGGTGGCTGGGGGAGCTGCAGGTGAGAGGATAACCCCCCCTAACCTCCCAACCCCACATCTCACACATCACACTGGCCTGGGCTCACCCTTACTTCCTATGACGCTGCACAAAAAAAAAAAAGAAGTCAGTATGGCCCACCTGCCTGTACTGTACAGTGTGGCCCACCTGCATGTTGTACTGTACTGTACTACACTTTTGCACTTAAACAAAGAACTTGCACTTGTTAGTACTTATCTACGCCTGACTTCATAGCAACACTTTTAGCACTTCTTAGCTTAGCTTCCCCTTGTGTTGTAGTTTGAATGTTCTCCCTCGTTTGTAAGTCACTTTGGATAAAAGTGTCAGCCAAATGCATAAATGTAAATGTAAATGTAAATGAATATATACTGATCTTCTAGTGCCAGAAATCCTGGGCTCCAATGAGATGCAAGCTTTCACTTCAGAGTGAAGGAGCCAGGCTTGCTAGTTTACATTAGATTAAGACTAAGCTCATATGAGCTTTTTGTCGCGAAAGCCACATCACACACCTACACATTACACTCTCACTGTGCAGGGTGATGGTGAACATCTAAAAAAAATTGGGCGTAATGATTCTGAAAAAGAGTCAGAAATCAAGCATGCTAAAAAAAAATCACAGACATACAGTGTTTCTCAAAGTCAATAATGCTTCCTTGGTAGCACACTAGCCTCGGAAGCCGTGCACTAGGAAGACGAGGATTTAGAACGCTGAAGCAACGAAGGATCCATCAGTGCAGCCTTGA
>JAVQKI010131483.1:0-13803 GCA_036025975.1 Nematalosa erebi
GCTATATTCGCTGCCTGCAGTACGCCACCGGTGTGCGGATACAAACGAAATTGTGGAATTCGAAAGTGCTCCGCAATGCTGTCGGAACCGGTGTGCGGAAGCCTTAAGTGCGTGACACAAATGCGACGTCATCGGGTAGACTTTCTCCACAGCGTCTTTGCCATGACAGCTGTGAACAGACTGAAGATTTTCTAATTTACCGTTTTTACCGTCGGATGACAAATTTTCACTGTGAATTTTTTTTTTCACTGTATATCGCAGACAGCGGTATATCGCACAACCCTAACTGCAGGACACCCCTAATCTCTTGCCATCTTGCCATGAACGTGCATTTAACTCAATAATGAAATAGCACTGGGATGTGTGAAACCCCCCTTCTGGTTTAAAGGGCAATCGGTAACACTTTATTTGAAGGGGTCTACATAAGGATGACATGAGCCTGACATGATGGGTATGGACATTAACATGACATGATGGGTATTATAAACATTGATGACATTTCATTGATGTTTATGACTTGTCATTAAGGGTCATTCGGTTTTTGTAAGGTCTGCATCACAAACTCTGCATTTCAAAAACAGAATGACACTTAATGACAGTAAATGAAGTTATAATGTTCATGATATGTCATGTCATGTTTATAACAGGCTCATGTCACCCTTATGTAGACCCCTTCAAATAAAGTGTTACCGGCCGATCTTTTACAGTCCAAAGTATATTCTGCTGCATTGCAGTTACAATGGCACGATCTTAAAGCAATACCAAAGAATTTTTAATACCTTAAAATTATGCTTCCAAAATCATTTTGATGGCACATCAAGTCTTAACAGGTTAAGTCTGTGACTGTAATGACAGGCATTGAGACTGGGTCAGTGTTAGACTGACGAGACGGGCGTGGAGGAGCAGTTGTTACATTGCTGACTGACAAGCGGTCGACCTGGGTTTGATTCTCACTGGGTCGATTTGGTCTTAATAGACATCATCCCTGGTGTGTTTAGCCTGCTGGTGTTGCATAGTATGCTTCTGTGGGCATCTGTGTGAAATAAGACACCAATGCGGTTTTGTGTATATGGATTTTGTATGATTTTTAAAGTGCACGCTTGAGGATTCTTTCAAAAGGAAAGTTTTGATGGCAGTGTGTGCCGCCTGTTTCCCCCATGCAGGGCTCCGCTGCAGTCGTCTCTGTTGGTCCCTTACATGCTGTGCCGGAACCTTCCATATGGCTTCATTCTGGAGCTGCTCCGGATGACTCACCAAGAGGAGGAGGTGTTCAAACAGGTGAGCAATTCAGCAAGAGCGCTCAGGGTAGAAGAGGAGATGGTGACGTGGAAGACGTCGCTGCCTGTGTTTTTTTTTTATTTATTTATTTTTCTCTCTCTCTCTCTCTCTCTCTCTCTCTCTCTCTCTCTCTCTCTCTCTCTCTCTCTCTCCTATATCCCATGTTGCCACTTGGTTGTTTTTGTTTTTTTTGGTGCGAAACATGCAAGAGCTACAGCTACCCCCTGCTGCTATGACCGTCTTAAGCTGTGCCCATGAAAGCAGCATCCTTTTGACGTGTCACTCAAAAGATTTGTCTGTCTCTTCTCTTTTCCTCCGCCTACCCCCTGTAATGACTCCCCTGCCGCGCTCTCTTGTCATCCTTTTCTCTCGACACAGATCTTCGTTCCCATCCTCCAAGGGCTCGGCTTGGCGGTGAAAGAATGTTCTTTTGACAGCGACAACTTCAAGTACCCCCTGATGGTGAGTGAACGGGTTTAGTGATTGGCTGCGTTGTTCCCCCAGTCATCCTCACTCCCCCGCAGCCCTTGGGTACCATGCCAACAGGAGTGTTGGGGTGTTTGTGCATCTAGACCCAAGCGGTATGTGTGCAGTCACCTGTGATTGAGAGTGTGTGTGTGTGTGTGTGTGTATGTGTGTTGTGTGTGCGCACTATAGGTTGTGTGTGGAAACAGGACAGTGTATCAGTGCCTAATTCAGTTCCAGCATTTTGAGTGCCTCAAATCATCACAGATGCGGCAGTACAAAGAAGAGATACATTAGAGAGATATGCCAAGATGGTCTCTCCCTGTTCAAATGCAGGTCCTGGAGCACTGCTGTGAATATAAATACGTGGGGCTTTGTAACTGTTATCTTGGAAATTAAATGGGAAAGCAGAATCTAGCTTGTCCCTTCTAATCAGGTCTTTTGTTGTCACGACAGGCTTTGGCTGAGCTCTGCGAAATCAAGTTCGGCAAGACTCATCCCATGTGCAGTTTGGTAAGTGCTGTCGATGCGGAAAACGGGCTGAAAATAGCCGAACTTCACTCGTCTTTGCACGATAGGCTAGAGATGGCCAAACTTTATGCATCTGTGGCTGATTACTTTTGGTCTAGCTTATGATACACACGTGAACCTTTAAATGTATGCGTGTGTGCATGCAGATCACCTCTCTCCCACTGTGGTGTCCGGAGCCGTTGAGTCCGGCCGGAGGTCGAGAGGTCCAGAGACTATCCTTCCTCGGGACGTTTTTCGGCCTATCTGTGTTTGCAGAGGATGACGTGAGTTACTTTGTCCTGCTGCCTTTTTCACTTCTGTATGACCTGTTGGGTTTTATTACTCGTGAATTAACATCCTGGTTGTGTGTCTCTCCTCTCTTCTATTGTAGACCAAAGTGGGGGATAAGTACTTCTCAGGCCCTGCCATTACGATGGAGAACACGCGTGTGGTCAGCCAATCCCTGCAGCATTATCTGGAGTCAGCTCGGGTACGCCCTGCAAAACACACACACACACCAGCATATGTTCACACAACTCTACTCTGCACTTGTGCACCCACCCACTCACTCACACTCTTTTAGGCTTTTAATGAGCTCTCTGGAGTAGTGCAGGGGTAAGCGGATCCCTTTTCCTCCAAACATCCATTTGAATCTTTCAGTATTACATTATGCCTTGGGCAGAAAACTGTTTTCAGAAAACATACTTCATATTGAAGCCTTCCTGATCAAACGTTTCCTTTATCTTTTATGCATGATCTTTGACTTGATATGTGTTGTGTGTTTTCTTTTCTTCCTTTGGATATCAGGGCGACCTTTTTAAAATCCTCCACAACATCCTATTGAATGGGGAGACGAGGGAGGCTGCCCTCAGCTACATGGCCGCTCTGGTCAACCGCAATGTGAAGAAGGCTCAGATGCAGGTGGGCAGTGGTAGCATTCATTGGCTTTTACAGCTTTCTCAAAGTCAAATTAAATCGTGCAAATGGCTATTTCCACAGCCAAGTTTCAAGTCAAACCGCATTAATGCAGTATTATTCAGTGGGTCATTTTGATAGAATAGGTCAAATTTGGACAACTATATTGCCTTCTAAGATAATTTTGACTCCGGTCAAGACATATACGAGATGGTGTTTTCACATGGGCCATAGCCATTATACCCTATACAGACAAAAGCTGCGCATCCACCCGTGACCATCTGATGTCCCTATAAGATTCCTCTAATTCACTGCTGTCTCCATTGTTGTCCTCACCCCCCCACCCCTTATCTCAAAGACGGATGACAAGCTGGTCTCCACGGACGGCTTCATGCTGAACTTCCTGTGGGTGCTGCAGCAGCTGAGCATGAAGATCAAGCTGGAGACGGTGGACCCCTTCTACATCTTCCACCCCAAGTGTCGCCTGCAGGTCAGCACCGAGGAGACGCGCCTCAAGGCCACCATGGAGGAGCTGAAGAGCTGGCTGTCTGAGCTGCGTGAGTAGCACACTCAGGATATGCACACACAGTGCACAGATAGACCCTGTGCTTGGCCAGGGGAAACCCAGACCCTATGTCAATCAGTGCTGAGATTGGGTCTGGCAATAAGTGATTGACATCCTATGTCTAGGGGCATAACAAGCTTGAAATGTTAATTGAAACAGAAGAATTTAGGCAAGTCTATTCGTACGGCACTTTCTATACACAGAGGTAGTTCACTGTTCAAAGTAAAAGCAAAGAAGAGCAAATTATAGAAAGTAAATAATTAAAATGATGAAAAAACTTCAGAGGTGCAGCAGACGCACCTTTCACGAAAAAGTATGGAATAGTTTAATCAATTTGATAAGAAAGTAAGCATCTATAGTTTAAATATAACAGTAACACAGATGTATCACTTTGTAGTGAATCATTTGAAGCCTGTTCCATGTCAAAGAAATTGTTTGGATTAGTTCCTGGGTTTTAGGTGATTCTGAAAAATCCTGCAGTGGCCTCATAGCCAGACGGACCTACAGAGGAAAATGTTAAAATTGCTAGCAGTGTGTCTGGGTTTCCCCAGGCTAGCCCACAGTCATAATCCCTGGCTGTTTTTCATTGCTTCTATTCAGCTCATTGCTTAAATTCTTGTAAAGCTGTTTGTTTGGAACATGTGCTAAAAGAGAACCGGTTTGTTGGCTTGTCGAATGGGAAAGAAATGCAGTGGCTCTGGCCGGCTCCATGAACTGTTCCAGCGAATTAACACACTGCTTCAGGAGCACTGAAGTGAGTGGGGGTGAATTGATTGGCCAGCTCACTCATATTTTATCACAACCTTCCATTGGGGTTGTGGACCCCCAGTGTTCAACCCTCACTCTGTGCAGATGTGTTACATTGTGTCATTTTTATGACTACAGACCAAAAAAAAAAAGCAGTTATTGCTTACCAAAAGATATGCTTGATGTTCCCATCCATCAGAGTTTTAAATGAAGGCTGTTCTTTCAACAGTCTGAATAGAGATCAACTGGACTGGGGCATCACAGTCTGATTATGGACCTTGCTAATATATCTGCAACCAAACACTGACCTTGGCTCTCTGCAAGCAAGCTAGCTATTAAAAATGCCTGTCATTGAGTAATTGAGAAGGCCGTGTACTGTCCTTGTATTTATAAAATGTGCTCTTCCTGTTGGACTTGCTGTGAAAGCTTTGCTTGTCTGATGTGGCGTTCACAGATGAGAACCCCTCCAAGTTCTCGGAGCCAAAGTTCCCCACAGAGTGCTTCTTCCTGACGCTGCACACACATCACCTGTCCATTCTGCCTGGCTGCAGACGCTATATCCGCAGGCTCCGAGCCATCCGGGACCTGAACAGGTGAAAAATGGACACACACACACACACACAGCCTAAAGCAACTCTTGTCAGTGTATCACATTACAGCTGCCTGGTTAGAACGGTAAGGGACACCGAGATTGTTTTGATACAGCCCCCTGTGAAAAAACCTATTAAGATAGCCTCTGTTTGTTATTTAATCGGCATTGTTGGGACAATGTGAAGGTTGTCGGGCAGCTTTTAGATCAAAGGGGATTATTTAGCTGCTCCAGATCAGTGGGATGCTCTGCTAACACAATGACCAGATTAGCCTGGAGAATTACAGGGAGTCCTTATCCACTGCACCACCCTCTCCATCCTCAGCACCTTCAGCGCACAGCCTGTGTGTGTGTGTATGTGTACACGTATTTATGTGTTTCTGCGCATTGAAAAGGGAAAGTTAGGAGGGTTCCTGGGAGTCTTGTTTGTTCTTACTATGTACGTACTGATATGGCCACAAATGTAATGACTACAGTACAAAAGCCAATGTCCATCCAAGATGCCCAGTTTCCTACAAGAGTGGTCATGTTCTCTCTGAGCGAATGTATAACTACTGTTCTCATTAAGGTAATCTTGGAGACTAGCTTTATGAAATGGACTGCACAAAGCTTTTACCTATTAGGCCATGTAATACGATTGCCTGTAGCAGTCCCATAACAAATGAGCTCTCCTCTGAGGCCGCCCCCCCAAGCCCCCTACCTCTTTACTGTGGTGGAGAGAGAGAGAGAGAGAGCAGCTGTATATTTTGTCTTCTTATTACCCTCCTCCTTCAGGCTTCACTAATGTAGTATTGTTTCCAAACATCTCCTGAAATAACGGCTTATATGGGTTAGCACTGCATTAGTGGAAGCCGTTCAAGTCCTCCACTCCACAACACTGGCCCCCGGAGGAGAGGAGAGGAGAGGACTCAGTTTTCTGGATGTCTTTTTCCCCTTTTTCTTTTTCTTTTTTTTTTTTTAAATAACTCCTTTGTGCGCACTTGTTATACAGACGGCTCATTAGAGCTACTCTAGGGCCCCCTGGTGTCAGAAAGTTTAAATACACTCCAGAACAAAGCAAATAACTTTTTTTTCTTTGAGAGTTTTACAAGCACATAATCAGTGTTTCCTCAGGGTTCATAAGTATGTGTGTGTGTTTGTTTTCCAGGACGGTGGAAGAGCTGAAAAACAGCGAGAGCCAATGGAAGGACTTACCCCTGGCCAGTCGTCACAGGGAGATGCTCAAGAGATGCAAAACCCAGTTGAAGGTCCGCCTCTCCATATTTTACTTCACTGCTTCAGCAAAAGCCCTTTTTTCTGCCACATTGAGATTAAATGCTGTCTGTAGTGGTTCTTGAAACTGAGCCTCTTTGCCCCATCACCCTCTGCAGAAACTGGTGCGAGCCAAGGCCTGTGCGGACGCTGGGCTCCTGGACGAGAATCTGCTGCGGCGATGCCTGCAGTTCTACAGCATGGTGATTCAGCTCATCCTGCGCATGGTGGACCCTGCCTACCCCAAGTGTGTACCATCACTGCTGCCAAATGCAAATCCTCTGTCTTTGAATTTCTAGGGCAGGGGTTCTCAGACTTTCTTGGGCTGGGGACCCCTGATGGAGCAAACATTTTTTCAAGGACCCCTCATAATCGCAACAAAAATTTAATCATATAATATTTTAGCAATGTGTTCTTGCTTTTAAACTCTAATTCTAGAAACAGATTTTGCTAAAACCACAACAATTTTAAAAAGACATGTTGCTGCATTTGCCAAATTTGACAGCGCAGGAGTGTTTGGGCTATATGACAAGTTGTAGCAAACTTTTTCACGGACCCCCTGGCAATGTGCTGCGGACCCCTAGGGGTCCCCGGACCCCAGTTTGAGAACCAATGTTCTAGGGTACCCACGGGTTGTGGAATGTTCTGGAGTATAACGGAATCTGTCGTGAAAAGTCAAGGACATCGATCATTATTGGTCCATGGAATATTAGAGAATATTGTTTCTACTACTATCAAAATTTCGGCATTTATGAAAATTAATCTCCTGTATCATCATTTCTTTTTCTTTTTTGGTTTAATTCACATGATTCCTGTAAACTAAGACTGTTTTTTGTTTTATTTTGTCTTTTCAGCAGAGGTCATTTTTTTTTGTGTACGTTGAAGATCACAGAATGTAACTTTTAAGTGTGAATTTCAAGGATTTTCACATTTGACTTTCAAGTGGAAACTCTGGCTGTTATGTGGTGCTGTGAACATTCACACTTACTTATGGGATAAATATATATGGTGCTATCTATTGCCTGTCTTCTCTAGCATGACGCTGCCTCTCAACCCTGAGATTCCCAAGAGCTTTGCGGCATTGCCCGAGTTTTATATTGAGGACGTGGCAGAGTTCCTGCTCTTCATCGTGCAGTAAGTAAAAGGCTACTTTCTGAGTCTACTAACCGTTGTTGTTGTTTTTTGTTCCTCTATCTTGACTCATGCTTTCTGCTTTTTGTGTTTAAATTGGATATCACTGTGGTGTGAAAACCAATTGAAATGCCACAGCAGTAACTCTCAACTCCATCTCTGCCTGCTGTTTTGACACTGTGACTCACTCTCTCTCTCTCTCTCTCTCTCTCTCTCTCTCTCTCTCTCTCTCTCTCATTCTCTCTCTTTCTGTGTGTGTGTGTGTGTGTGTGTGTGTGTGTGTGTGTCTTGTTTGCAGGTACTCTCCTCAGGTGCTGTACGAGCCTTGCACTCAGGACATTGTGACCTTCCTGATCGTGTTCATCTGCAGTCAGAACTACATCCGCAACCCCTACTTGATCGCCAAGCTGGTGGAGGTGCTGTTCGTCACTAACCCAGCGGTGCAGCCTCGCACCCAACGCTTTTTCGAGATGATGGAGAACCACCCCCTCGCCATCAACCAGCTGGTCCCTGCTCTCATGAAGTTCTACACTGGTGAGAATCTGAAGTGCTCTGTGGAAACTGTGTCTGTCAGAGGCCAGTTCACACTTTTACTGCTACAAGTAAGATATCAAAGACTGATTTCAGTGTAGATTGGAAAAAAAAGAAAATGGTTTAGACATAGGTTTTGTCTAGTAGTGAAGACCCTAAGAGGAGGAAACTGGCCCAATACATCCCATTACAATAATGTCAAATGTGAATTCAATAAAAAAGCTTTTCATGGGTGATTTAAACACAGCAGTGTTGGATATATGTGTTGCGAAAAAGAGGGTAAACTCCCATTGTTTACACTCAGATGTGGAGCACACTGGCGCCACCAGCGAGTTCTACGACAAGTTCACCATCCGCTACCACATCAGCACCATCTTCAAGAGTCTTTGGCAGAACATTGCACATCACGGAACCTTCCTGGAGGAATTTAAGTGAGTTGAGCGCTACTTTTGAAAAGCCCTAGATCCATGATCCTGTGATCAATTGAAGGAAAATTCTAGAACATTTTGATCCATACCAACAGCAGTCATTGACCGATAGCAACCGTGCTAGCGCATTAAATGATCCAGCATTTTCCTTTAAGAGAAGCTGAAATATAATTTTTAGCCAATAACAGTAGAGTCCAAACAAGTAATCACAAGGAGAGAAATGCTAAAGTGATTGTGTAGTAGTGATAAAATTAAAACTCACCCTCTGTTTTGCCGTCCCATGTCTATCCCCTGTAGCTCTGGCAAGCAGTTTGTGCGCTACATCAATATGCTGATCAACGACACCACCTTCCTGCTGGACGAGAGCCTGGAGTCCTTGAAGCGCATCCATGAGATCCAGGAGGAGATGAAGAACAAGGAGCAGTGGGATCAGCTGCCCAGGGTAAGAGCAGCAACACAGCTGGGGCCACACTTCTGGACACAGGCAGACCTGCACTCGAGACTACATCTCAATCCTGCATCTGAAGCTACTCTTAGACCATGCTGACTGTTGGGAATAAAAGAATTACATTTGGGTCTTGAAAGAATTTAGTGCTTGCTGGGCCTTGCATGTTGGTCACTGCCTCTTCAGACTGGTTTAAGTGCTGCTGTGCCAGACAGTTCAACAGTCTTAAAGCAGTACAAGGCAGGCCTGCAAAAAAAACATTTCAGTACACCTCTGAGCTCATTGTACAGGTGCTGAGATAGGTACTGTAGGTAGGTAGGTAGGTAGATGGATGGATGGATGAATGAATGAATGGAGGGATGGATGGATGGATGGATGGATATAAACAACATTTTCACCAATCCTTGTGAATTTGTTTGCATACCAAAGAAAAATAACCAGCGTTGGTCATTTTCAAAGAGTAATGTTGACTGACAAGGTAAGAAATGTGATGTCGGTTTCATTCAGTTTCAATTTTGAATTCACTGGCTTGTGTTTTATACTGCAAGTACTTATATCTGTGCAAAGCAGTCCCAGGGGTTTCCGAAAGCCTTCATTCAACCTGTAATGAGCCATTTAACCATTGAAGTGACTACAAAACTGGTAAATTAACCTAAAAACTGCACAAAATGTCTTTAAACAGTAGGGCTTGCGTGTGTAATTACACATCATGTTATTTCCCTAAATTAGCATAATTTTTGCAGTGTAGCGTGCTCAGTTGTAAATATTTTGCCTGTCCTGTGATTGATAGGGAATGTAGGAAATGCAAATAAGTTCAAGGCACGACTAGCTAATTTGGTTATAAGCAAATTTGTGTTGAGTGTGCTATCTGAGAGTTGCCGTTTGGGTGCTGAGACACAGCCTTTAGTTTGAAGAATCTACTGACTCTTTTTTTTTTTCCTTCATTGTCTCTCTCTCTCTCTCTCTCTCTCTCTCTGTCTTTCTCTCTTTCTCTCTCATCGGTCTTCAGGAGCAGCAGCAGAGCCGGCAGTCCCAACTGACGCAGGATGAGCGGGTCTCACGCTCCTACCTGGCCTTGGCTACTGAGACTGTGGACATGTTCCACATCCTGACCAAGCAGGTCCAGAAGCCCTTCCTCAGACCTGTGAGTATCGCCTCCAGCCCCATTGCCCAGACAACACAGTCAATACCGGTTGCTGTGAATGTGGTTGTCTGGTTGAGGTCATGGTGATGGGTGTGTGAATTCAGTTTGATATGTGTGTCTGGTAGTCTGGCTGGGACTGTGGTCACTGGGTGATAAAAGGACAGTGGAATTTCCACTTGGCCCCTTTGCACCTCTGTGACAAAGCCACCCAACACATTCAGGGAATGGAAGATTTGGTCAAATCAGATAAATTCTTTGATTGTCTCTGCATTATACTTATGAGAGCGTTCTTGACTCTGCTCATCCAAACATAATACTAGAGCCTTCTGAGGAAAAATCAGTTGATGTGAATAATTTTCTGCATTGCACAAAACAATGCTGGCAATTAAATGCCGTGCACTGCAGTACAGTGGAGGAGCGTAGAAACAGAAGGGGGGGTGGGGTCATATTTTACTGTCGGTACAGATGGTCCACTTTGCACCCTGATCTGCTGAGGTATTTATAGTCCCTAAGGAAAGTTGAGCTGCAGGAGGGGGGTCAGAGTGCTGGTTTTATTTAGCCAGAGGTGGGGAGAGATAGCGAGAGAGGGAGGGAGAGCGGACATGATTGAAATTGAGCTTCAACAACACCTCAGCGCTTGGCTGAGTCTGTGGAAAGAATGCAGCTGTAAAAATTGCAGCGGTGGATGACTGACCACTCCAACCCACCCCCACCCCACCCCCCTTTCACAGGAGCTGGGACCCCGTCTGGCTGCCATGCTGAACTTTAACCTCCAGCAGCTCTGCGGACCCAAGTGTCGCGACCTGAAGGTGGAGAACCCCGAGAAGTACGGCTTCGAGCCCAAGAAGCTCCTGGACCAGCTGACGGATATCTACCTGCAGCTGGACTGCGCTCGCTTTGCCAAGGCCATTGCAGACGACCAGGTGTGATTCTGCAGCACAAGCCCCTTTTTTTCCATCTTGAAGTGAGAGGGTAAATCGGTATGAAGAGAATGTCAGAATTCTAAGAAATCTGTGCAAACAGGTTTTGAAATCCATACACGAATTGAAAGTTCCCAGAACCTGGCCTCTTCATCTATTTGGGACGCATATTTTAATCTCATCATCTGAGTTTAGCTCCCCTTGCCCCGTGTGATGAATAAAATCTGATGTAGTCACAGCCCAAAAAGTCTCTGTCAGCAAACTCCAGCTATTGAATAGCCTGTGTTCCAGAGAGCATTGGTTCGAGAGGGGGGAAGGGTAGAGAAATGCTGTATAATATTATCCCTGATGCTCATGGAAAGCAAAGCTAAGAGCCCATTTTATTACCCTTATGGGGGAGACGTGCTCATTCCCTTTTTTTGAGTTTTTTACACACACACACACACACACACACACACACACACGAACATGAACACACTGTGACTGTAACGGTATATCTCTGCTCATTTAATGTTTTTATTTTAACTTGTGTGCGTCTTTGTTCACCTGGTGCAGAGGTCGTACAGCAGGGAGCTGTTTGAGGAGGTCATCTCCAAGATGCGGAAGGCTGGCATCAAATCCACCATCGCCATTGAGAAGTTCAAGCTTCTCTCGGAGAAGGTAGAGGAGATTGTGGCCAAGAACTCCCAGTCAGAGATGGACTACAGTGATGCCCCTGATGAATTTAAAGGTCAGGATGAACTGTGTCTCACCAGTGGTGTCATGAGCTGTCTACATTTTGCATTTCCTCTTTTCACCCTCTCCCGTGGACAAATAGACACACACACACACACACACACACACACACACACACACACACACACACACACAGACAGAGGCAGAGTCCTGCATCACTCCTCTGCTGCCGTTGTCTCTGTCCTGAGGTCTCTGTCCTCACCACAGCCTGCATGATGACAGCAGCCCAGCATTTAGGAAAGGTTGTATAAGGAGACCCATCCCACATTCTCCCCTTTAGCCATTTTGAAACGCTGTTGCAGTCGCACTCTTTCTCTCTCCTCCCAGTTTGCTCCTGGTGCGGCTGAGGACAGCGGCACACTTGGGAGGTGTCACTGAGTGGAACCCTAGAGTGAAACATCACCAGTGATCCCAAGAGTATTATTTTTAATCCCTGCCTACAAATAGAATCCAACTTTGCCATGACAGCTCTCAGGTCTTTGGGGTAGGGAGCAGGATATGTAAAAGTAGTTTGGTTCTCCACTATACATATGTATATTTATATATATTTTGGATTGGGTTAGAGTCTAGGTGATGCACTAGTGTCACACACATGAGCCGGCTAATGGGCAAAAACAGTGGAGTTCATGCACAGTATATTGGCTGTATCAAAAATCAGTCGTGAATTAAAATGCATTATTATGACTGTCTGATTATATTTGTCATATTTCAATGCATGTGACCAAAAAGCGCTGTATTATGATGCACAGTATATTCAAAAAACTTTAATAGGGTTTGCTGTCATTTGAATGGGCCTCTAAGAGCACAGAGCCTCTACAGTAATATGGATTGATAGTTGTAGCTGCCTGTCAGCTGTGTCTGGGCTGTGATGTGTGTGATGAAGCTGTGGTATGACTCTTCTCTGTCTCTCTTTCTGTCTGTGGCTGTAATAGACCCTCTGATGGACACCCTGATGACTGATCCGGTGATACTGCCGTCGGGCAACATCATGGACCGCTCCATCATCCTGCGCCACCTCCTCAACTCCCCAACGGACCCCTTCAACCGACAGCCGCTCACCGAGAGCATGCTGGAGTCTGGTAAATGACACACATACTTGGAGCCTTTAGAGGACTTATACATGTTGTACCAAACACAAGCACGTCATTATGTCACCCTTGCTAAAGACATGCCATTGACTGGATCCCAGCTTCCTCCCAAGACCTAAACCTTCAAAGACTTAAAGGAGAACTCCTGCATGTTTCAGCCTAGATCTAATAGTTAATTCTTTACACATGCTTTCATTCAGTACACAAATTATGAAAATCTATGGCTACCAAGCCAGAGCTGGGCTTTTATTTTGATGTGTAGAATCTGCCATGTTGGCTATATTTTATAGGTGCTTCGATATTAGCATGCCAGTTTGCTCGTTTCTTAACAGATTTTTGTCAGGTTCGTACAGAGAGAGCACATGATGCCACTTAACAACAAGAACTATGTTTAAACATACTGAAGTTCTCTTTTAACCGACATGATTTATCCCAGTGTCTGATGTTTCAGATCTTAGGATTCAGGAAGCACACTATGACACTGAAATACTTACATAGATCAGTAAATATTGAAGAATGGATACAGACACTAACCTAATGCATATTTCTTCTTTGTCCCTCTGTCTCTCTCTCTCATTCTGTGTGTGTGTGTATGTGTGTGTCCTGTGTCACAGTGCCCGAGCTAAAGGAGCGTATCCATGCCTGGATGCGAGAGAAGCAGGGAGGGAGATATACTTAGTAAACCACCATGTAACCGTTAGTGAGGGAGGTTTTCACCACGCCAGAATTCAACACCAAGCTATGAGAGAGAGAGAGAGAAAGAAAGAGAGAGAGAGAGAGAGAAAATCAGCTAAACAACAGGAAAATATCCTGATTTTTCATTTTCTTCCCTTGTTTTTTCCATTGAGTCATTGTTGTTGAGGCTCTGGGGTCAAAAACAAAAGCATAATAAAAAATTAGAATTTTAAACAAAAGGTTTTGCTGATGACTTTGTGTATATATATCGGCATATATACATATATTTAATTGAACGACTACCAGGACTTGCTGAGAACTTAAGGAAAGTAGTTAGACTGGCTCTTGATTGGATCTTAGAGTCCAGATTTTTGTTGTGACCTTTA
>JAVQKI010131541.1:0-14689 GCA_036025975.1 Nematalosa erebi
CATCACAGAGTTTCCACGGTGTTAAACTCAATCCAGATAAACCAGCATTTTTAAAAACAAAAGAAATTACAAGGAGCAAACATTCAATCATGACAACAAAACCATTCACAAGCATGTCACCCTCTCACCAAAACAACAAATAAGTAAACGAAATACAAAGTTCATCAAAAGAGTCATTTTAATACGCCACGAGCGGATAGACTCGACTCACATTTAAAATCTATTTAGTGCCATGCTGGAGGAGTTTATCTTATTCACATGTAAATCAAAGACAGAGTACGGAGAGAGTGCATGGAAGAGAGAGAGAGAGAGAGAAAGAGAAAGCAGGCAAAGGGTGAGTTATGACCATAAAGGAATAGCCTTCCTGTACCTGGTCCACCTGGTGAGGAACTTCAGAGGATTTTAATAGTAGAACTGACTTATCAAAGCCCTACAAAGGCACTGCCTTGAAAAGGTAGTCAGGGAGTTTGCATTGACTTTTGCCACTGATATAAGGGAATACAGGAGCACTGCGTATATTTTTCAGCATGACAAACAATAAAAAAGAAGATCTGTCTACATGAGGTGTATATCAAGGAGGCCATCTTGCTTTAAGATGAAAACAAAAAGGGAGAACCTGTACTGAAAAATAAACACATATGGATGTGTACGCATACACACATACTGACACAATACAAAATGTAAAGTCATTTGTTTCAAATCTGACAATAATTTAGGGTGGGTATTTAAAGGGGGATGATGCTAAACCTGTTGGCCATAAACAATGCGGTAATTAACGTTCTCTCTCTCCCTCAAACACACACACAAATTACTCAAACATACACACACACACACACAAAATGACTATGCACAGACAGACGCTTCTGTGAATTCAACAAGCTTCCGCAGTATGAAAATCATTAGATTTTTTATTTGACTCCAAAGGATCAAGCAGGAAATATCGCTATAGCTACCATAAGGCAAGAGTCCTCGATACATTCTGGACTGAACATCTGAGTGAATAAGAGTCTGTCCATGCAGGGAGGGAGGGAGACGGGGCAGTACCTATGACTCAGGAGTTTACATGTGGGCAAGTCCACTCAGACCCTAGTGGTACGGGCATGTAACCAGGCTTCAGGAAGTAAAAGTCCTGCTGCATTTTATTTCAACAAATCACTTAACGACCTGATTCTAATTAACCAAACTGCTGACCATGTACTGTAAAGTGTGCAGGTGGACCAAATAGGTAGCAGGACTTCACTGAGGAGCAGGGGTAATGTTTAGTCTGGGTTTGATTTCACAGTCACCCTGCTTTGTTTTAGTTTCTGAAGACTGGGTCAACCACCTCTGCCTAGGGTTTAGAAAGAAAGTCTGATCCTTATCCATGTCCTTAAAGGGTAGGTTCAGATTTTTACACTTAAAGCCTTGTTTTCTGATCATTTATGATGATCTGCAATGGTTAAGATTGAGATTTTGACGAATGACTCTGTGTTGAGAATTTTTGGTTGTTGCCAAATAGCAGCAACATTACCGAACACTCGGTGAGTTTTACGTCTTTACAAATGAAAGTTTAATGCCTTAAATGAAAGATTGTAGCACTAAACCTATGCAGCCATTCTCTAGGTGGGGACGGGGCTATTGCAACAACCGAAAATTCTCAAAACAGAGTCTTTCATCAAAATGTTAATCTTAACCATTATATTTCATCATAAACGATCAGAAAACAAGGCTTTAAGTCTTAAAAAAACGAACTTGTCCTTTAATGCTGAGGACTTCTATGATAGATCACTGGTGACAAGGTTTTCACAAACTCTATCTAAATAACTTGTCATAGCATAAGCTCCGACTGGGAGCTCACAGTTGCCATCTGGGAAATGTGATGTTGACTTCTGCTTTAGAACCTCCCACTATTCCATGGAACCACTACAAGATCACATCAACCATTTTGAGATTTGATAGTTTGCACTGCACTGATGGCACAATGAGTCTTCAAGTCTTATTTTACTCTTGGAAACATGTAACAACTGAATAAGAGGTCAGGATGAACAAAGATTAAGTAAAGATTAATGTTTATAAAAAAGAAATCAAGTATGTGCAGATATACAGAGGTTACTCTTTTTTTTCCCTTCACATTTGCCTATCATTGAGTGAACATTTGGGGAGATGTCAGGATTTTTCCATTTTCAAGTTTTTGAGGCAATCTCAGTCTAAAAGGCTGCCACAAACACAATGGTGACCATGCTTCGTTTGGTACGCGAGAAAGAGGAGGACCACACCACAGAGATGCTGAGCTATGTGCTTTTTTTCTCTTGCCATGCTGAGTGTTAGTGTTAAAAGCTAAGCTTGCCCAGACGTGTACTGTACAGACTTCTGTTGCATCTAACCTAGAAAAGTTCTAGAATGTCCTTTTCTCTCGGGCTTTATACTTTGTGCATCCGCGAGTACGTGAGGGTCCACTCTGGTTTGAGTGACACAAATGTCAATTTTCAGTGACCACATAGACTTCTCCACACACCCACTACTAGGCTACAAGGACACCAATTCCAAACAACGTATAATAACAACAAACGAGTCTGTGGTGCCAGCTACTGCCTATGTCCTTGACTGCAAGCCAGTGTAATCAAGTCAAAGCCCGAAACAGCAGTGATATTGATATCGGTTAAAACTTGTAAATGTCGCACAATCCAGCTTCTCCCTCTGTG
This sequence comes from Nematalosa erebi, assembly GCA_036025975.1. Classification (NCBI taxonomy): domain Eukaryota; kingdom Metazoa; phylum Chordata; class Actinopteri; order Clupeiformes; family Clupeidae; genus Nematalosa; species Nematalosa erebi. The sequence continues at coordinate 2,682 of JAVQKI010131541.1, forward strand.
TCACGTAAACTCCAGGCAGGCTAGAAACACAGCTGATATCTCTCTGAGCCATTCTTTCCTGACTATGTTAGCGTCTTCCGCTGACCACCATAAGAATCATCTTTAAATTATAACTCTGGTAAAAGGCAACTGTAAACAACAACAAAATATTGTGCAGTTTTGAAGTTCTAAGGCAAATCCCCATTTGGATCTGCAGAGCTTTACAATTTTACAGTTTGAGCGCAAAACATTTACCTCTTTTATAAAATGAACATTAAAGGAAGTTGCAGAGAGTTAGGCATAATAAAGCATAATGTGATTTTTTTCTTTCTTTCTTTTCTGAAAAAAGGACAAAAAAGGAAAATGAACACAGTATTCTTGACAAGCCGTTTTACTTGGTTTGTTGTGCACTTCTGCCAAGTCCAGCCCTCCATAAATGGCACCTTATGAACAGAAGACCCTAGAAAGAAAGAAAAAAAAGAAAGAAGGTTTGATCATTTAGTTTTATTCGGACTGACATTAGAAACATATGAGGTACGCCAGGAGGCTGATTAAAAAAAAATCTCTCTCTCTCTGTCTCTCACTAAAATTATTGCTATTGCCATGTTGTGATGGCATATTGTGAAAAAGTGATTTCACTTCACACGGATGACAAGTGTGCCTGAACAGGCTCTTATCTTGAACGGAACAAATGTGTGGATGAAGAAGAAAGGGAAATAGACACTGACAGGAGCCACGCTGTAATCCTGTTTGTTTGGAGTCCCTTTTTTAAACAGGGATGGGGGGCTGGAGAAGGAGGGGGGTTTCCATGGTTACTATTCTAGTTTTTACATTCCAGTCCAGGGGCTGCGTCTCTAGTAGCGTGAATCTTGGAGCACACTCATGCGTACACCCGTGTGCCATGGAAGAGGACGAGGGATGTCCCGGGGACATGGAAGTTCCCGTTTCAAGAGACGAGAGAAGATGAGGGGGAAAGAGAGTGGTGAGAAGGAGCCAAGGAAAGCAAAGGAGAGATGCGTGAGGAGGAGAGAAGAGAACGGGAACAGAGGGAAAACAAACAGGAGAGAGATGTGGAGAGGCAAATTAGTGGGGGCGACTTACTCATCTGTGTCCTTTTTGCTCTCTTCGATGTACGCAATGGATTCCGATCGCAGTCTGTTGGTGACCTCATACGTACGCAGCGTAACGCCGAATATGTCCTCATGATACCGGTTCTCATCCTGAAATTCAGCAGACGAAAAAAAAAAAAAAGAGAAAAAAAGAGAAAAACCTCAACAGGAGGTGGGAAGCAGTAGCTCAGGCATTTCACAAACTCTGATGGTTGCCACTGAATATATTTATCAGAATCTGCCCCAGGGCCACCATTATCTCACTGAAAGAATACATTTAGCCAAAATGACGCATCAGCATGGACATCAGCAGCGGCAGATATGGGAGTGAGAGCTGATGGGCCCCTACTGAGGGCTTCGATAAAAACACAAAGGTGACCCAAACTGATATGACTGTAATCCGGCATAACAGCAGCGTGCTATCTGCTAACCTGTTGAGCTATTTCACTCACTGTAAACACACCTCAAAAGAGATGGCAAACCATAACAAACTGGCCTCCTGTAGCCCGCAAGGGGCAGGAAGTCAGCTTGTTATCACAGAAGACACATAGACAGTTCATCGAAACTACTGCGTTTGTTACAGCTCTCATCAGTTGGTTTTGTCTGGCATTCCCATTTCAAATGAACGTGACCCCTTTCTAAAGAAGCCAGCTAGTTTTCATCTAAATGTCGCCTTGGATTGAATAAGCCACAATTGATATGATAGGCAAAACACAAAAGTCTGTCAAAAAGTAAAGTTCTTGTGCGTGAATCATTGCTATTGTGTAGCATGTGGGTGTATTGAGCTGACTCATCAGTGTTTGCACTTAAGGTAATGCCCATTGTGTTACATAAGCCAGTTGATCTTTCCCAGGCATAAAGTTAGCCTTAGTGACACTTAAGACAGCACTCTGCACATCACTTACATTAGGTGATGATGAGAGTTACTAAGGGTTTCAGTTCACTTCAATGTACTTTTCACTAACGCTGCTCAGACTGCTCTGAGGTATATTGGAACATCATCTGTAAACAATCGGTGCAAACTGTGCAGCAGTAAGTGGAGAGGTTATATTTTGGTATATTGTCTGGTCTTACTGGGATCCAGATGTCTATGTGTGCAAGTAGGAGCACTGCAGCAATGGGGCAGGCGTGGTGGGTCAGCGACAGGGTGACCACCTGACAATCGGACGGCCTGCAAAATATCAGTCAACTTTTCCTTTGGATTCTTACTCTGAGCTTGCTGATGTAGAAGCCTGCATCCTCAAGGGTCATGTTCCCCTGCTGCTTGACGATCTGCTGCACTGTCTTAAGGACATCTCCAGCCATGGTGACATCTCCACACACGTAGATATGGCCACCCTCCTCTCTTAGGCACTTGTACACCGTCTCTGACAGCTGCTCACGAAGCACATCCTGGACATATTTCTGACACACAAAGAGATAAAGCCATAAAGCATGGAGCATTGCACTGTGCACTGAACTGAACTACTCGATTTATGCGAACATTTAACGCAAGAGTATGCACAGTACTTCTAAGACAAAAATTTTTTTTTTTTGCCTGGGTGAATTAAAACAAATTTGCTTCATTTGTTTGAATTTGCTGTTTGGGTCTGTCAGGCAATTCAATTTTCAATGATTTTCAAAATCATGGAAAAACCCAGAAACCAATTCCAATGGTTTTGATGGCATCCATATTAAATGACACAATCTCTTTTAGAATTTATCAACATCTTTTAATCAAAAATGTTGTTTATTTCACTGTCTATTACCTCCCTTGGAAATCGGAAGTGAATAAGGTGTTCCCCAAACAATTCTCTTTCAGAGGCAGTCTGGTGATTATTTTTTACCTTTGGTCTTCCCGGTTCTCTTGAGTATGCCGTGTAAAGTTCTTTAAACATCCCCTTGTTCTTGGCCTGGAGGGTCTCCTCCTTGTAGATGTGATCAATCTCTGACTGCCGACACCCAAACACCAGTAGCATGGGACAAGACTTTATCCCTGCGAAGGGTGACAAAATGACAATATGATCCCCTAATGAGCTGCGAGCAGCAGATCAACACTATTTCCATCTCTTAAGTAAGACGGAGGGGCTCCATGAAAACATACCCTTGTGCTCAAGATCAAACAGCCGCTGCTGCCAGAAACTTCTGAAGGGGGCGATGCCTGTCCCCGGGCCAACCAGAATGCACGGCACCCTCACATCTTTGGGCATTCGGAATGAGGGAGCCCTGACACAGAAAACAGTGTGAGCAAAAGTTTAAATGAAATACAGAGCAATCAGTCTGCAATCAGTGTAGTTAGAGAAGAAATTTAAAGGAAATACTTAGGAATTGGTATATGTAAAGCCAATAATAAGGGTTTAAGGATATGATCATTACCCCCGAACGAAGCAGGGGACCATTTCATCCGTTTCGATGCTGTTGAGCCAAGAGGAGCACACTCCGTGATGGATCGGTCCGTCCCCATCTGTGGGCACCAATTACACAATTACGCACCTCCCCTGCTAATACAGACTCACTGTACCTAGCATGCTTGCTATCAGAGGACATTTGCCCCTGGTAAACGGGTATAATTTAACAAGCAATTATGTGATTACGCATATCATTTCATGTTTATAATGCTTTCCACAAAGTGACAGAAGGAGAGAGAGAGTGGGGGGGGGGGGGTCAGTGTAATAGAGATGAATGTGGGCTGCTTTTTTTCTATTTGCGATGGTTAACTGTTAGATCGACAGCTCTACTTAATTCAAGACTGCGTTTGAAGAGAGAGGTAGCAGTGCCTCAGTGGCTAGGGTGCGTTTCATACATATGTGTGTAGTAATTACACACTCCCACACAGACCCACTCGCAGTGAACCGTGGCCAGCTTGCCACACAGGAGATCTGTAATCAAAACAACTCCGAACAATCAAAAAGAAAGAAAAAAAAAACAGGGACGAGAAAAGAAGAAAGAGAGACTACTTTTTAAAACATGGGGAATTAAATATCCAGGGGAGAGCACGTTGAACACTGGTTAAGAGGTGTGGTTGACTTTTGTCCTTCTCCACAGAGTGTCAATTCTTAACGTGCCAAACACCGCTTGCAGCTCACATCCTTCTATCCAAGACATTTCAAATCTCTTCTACTGACCATCCTCAAGGCCAGCTCAGTTTCTACTCTAGCTATTCAGATCCTGACACCCTTAAAGGCCTGTTTAGCTCCCGCTGGCTCAGGGTCTCCAAAACGTAGCTTGCCACCTGCTCAAGAGTAGCTTTTTAAAGGCCACTTTGATTTCATTGAAGTAGGCTAGCTCTAAGAGGAGAAAATGTTGGAGACCCCTGCTCTAGCCATTAGACACACTCACCCTAAAGGCCAGTGTAGTTCCCTCTAGCTATATAGATACAGGGAAGAGTTGGAGTTTGCATTGTTCTTTTTTGTGAACTGTGAAACTTCTTTTCATACAGTGGAGATCAATATACATTACAGCATATGCTGGACATGGAACCAAGCATGACAGTTTAAACCAGTCATGTTCTGTGGTCTCTGGCCTAGCCTTTAATGTAGTGAGCTTGGCTGCTTCCAAATGCTCTCCAAAGCCACATGAATTTAGACTGATGAACTGCTAAGGAATGGATGAGCAATAGGCAGGGCTTGAGTTTCCTCAAATGTATCACCCTTTTATGGGGATGTGACTGACTTAAAAAAATGAATGAGAAAATCATAGAAAAATAAAAAAAGAAGATTGTTCTGTGTGTCATAACAACTCAAAGAGTTCTGTGCCCACCGTGTAACCATGGGGACATCTGTGGGGGGATTTGTACGGTATGTTCAATCACTCCCTGATAGTTCAGTAAATTACTGGCGTAAGATCTGTTCACGCACTGGAATGGTATCCATAGTGATAAGCGTCTTAGGATCCCCTGACAAAGCACGGAGTTGTGAAAACAGACACATGGTGCCTGCTGATATTCATCATACTCCATTTCATTGTCTCTTCATTCTAGTCTGCACCATTTACTGAACTTTAGGCGATTGCTGCCATTATTGCGCTAGTCTGGTTGCTATTGTTGCTATTATTACTATAAATTAGCCTAACGTACAGTAGATATGCTTGATCTATGTTTTATTGGCTTTTATCATTATTTTTAACAATGTATAGTGGTATAAAGACCTTTGTCAGTCTTCTTGCATTCTATCCCATAAATCCTACTTTCTTCATATTCAATTCCAGATTCTATATTTCAGTGTTGTTCTGTTCTGTGGTTCCGTGGTGTGTGTGTGCTCACCTCTGGTGAGGTAGGACACCACGGCCACGGTGAGGTGGATCTCCCCGGGGTAGAGGTCTGGGGAGGAGCTGATGGAGTAGTACCGGGGCTGGAGGAGAGGGAGCTGGGTGAGCAGGAGCGTGGAGGGGATCTGCAGCGATGGGAACTCCTCCAGCACCTCCACCATGGTGGGGTTGTTATACCACTTCCACTCCTCATACTCCTGCAGACCCTGAATACACAAACACGCATACACACACACACACACACACACACACACACACACACACACACACACAAGCAGATGAATTGAAGGGTGTTCACAAGGCCAGTTGTAACAGCAAAGTCTATCACTCTGTTATTCTTAAGCCCTGTACACATGACTACAATTTAAAAAGCCTGTCTTTGGCTTGCCGTGATGCTTGATGCTTGGATTTTTGCATTTGACTAAAATACTGGAGAATGCAAGAGCCATAACATCAAAGAAATAGCCTGCTAAAAAGTGCCAAAGGGGTTGCAGTTCAAGAAATGTGAACTTTGAGCGTCATGTTAAAAATGCGGGTGCTGGTCACAACGTGACGCCGAGACTGAAATGTGGGCATTAACGGCCCTCCATAGTAAAACAATGGGCCTGCGCATGGCAGATGCGTTTGACGGTGGTCATCGAAAAGCGCCTGAAGACCATGTCCATGCTGCACATTACCAAAACAACAAGAAAAACAATATTAGAGAATGAGAACAATAGATGATCATGATGGAAGTGCTATGGCTTATTATCATTGGCCACGAGATGCCTGCCAGGCATTACCCAATTGGGTGCTACACAGACGTGGTGTTTGAAGAGGGATTTCCTCTTTACTGTGAAACATTTTGGATACCTAGACAATGACATAGGAATGCTATTAATGCCTTTGTCACATTGTTATGACATACTTATACACAACACCCACTGCTAATTAGAGTTTATTAGCACATGTGCTGATGTCTATTCCTGGCTGAACTTCCTGGCGAAGTGAGGAACCTTTGACCACATAACACTTGATAGGGTCTAGCTTTATCTATAGTGTGATGTAATGAATAAAAAAGACTCACTGTGCTCTATACTTGGTTAGTGTTATGCTAAGGGTTACGGTTTATAAGTACAGAGGATCAAATCACTGTTGGCCTAACATTACTGTTAGCTCATTTCTGTGTATTTAACTGCAGGTCATCAGCATATCAAGCAGGATCTAATGATATTTTTAGCAAATTGGTTAATGTTTCTATGGTTCTATGTTTCAGAGGAGCTTTGATGGTAAGTGCTGTGAGATTCTGTTGCAGTCTGAAATAGCAAAACTCCTTCTCTCTCTCTGTTTCTCTCTCCCTTTCTGACGTTGCCCCTTCTGCTCAGAGCTGTGCCAAGTATAGAAGGCTCCCAAAGCAGACTTTTCCGCTACTCATGCGAGCACTGTACCTCTGAATCAGTCATTCATCAGAGAGAGAGAGAGAGAGAGAGAGAGAGAGAGAGAGAGAGAGAGAGCGCGAGCAAGAAGAATAGCAAGAGAGCTGTGACAACGTCAAAATCTCGCCCAGAACAGTAAACAAGTGGAGGGGGAAGAAATGAGGCTGTTTGTGTTCATTCACTCTGGTCCTCTTCCTTTCTTAAGAATGAGTTGAAGCATGTATCTGCATGACTCACGTCCTGGCCCACATTTCTTTATAGAAACGCTGATGCCCACTGTAGGAAGATGAGCAAGGGGAGGGAATTGTGTCTGTGGGTTAAGGAACAGATGCACTGACTGACCAGACTCAAGGTCCTGTAAGCTTTTCTTGATTTTTGTTAAGCTTGTTTTTAAACTAGACAATTATCACAAATGTATTTTTAGATCAGTTTTACGTTTACCAACTGACATTTGATTAATAAATGTACTGTACCAGATTTCAAACTGAGGTTGACAGTGTTATAAATCCAACATCAGCAGCAGATGCATAGTAGCTATATTTAGCATGGTCACGGCGAGTCATTTCAGGTCCAATTCTGACTCACATATGACCCAAGGCACAGATACTATCTGGACATCATACCCAATGAGTGACTAACATGTACAACAGGAAATCTTTTGCTCTTCTTCTTCAGTTTGTTAACCTTGCTTGTGGTATACAGGAGACAAACATGTCTCCCACAGAGTGCTGTGTCCAATTTATGGTTCATAATCCGAAGAGCACAAAAGAAATGTCTGGGATAGTGGACGTTGTTGTGGATGGGTGGCCAGGTTGAGCACAGCTTGGAGACGAGGCCTACCTTGCTGAGAATCTCCAGCTTCTTCTTGTGTTTTTCATTGGTGGTTAGAGAGGCAAACTGCTGCAGGAGCAGCGGGGTGGGTGGGGTGGTGATGTCCAGGAAGTGCTTGAAGGCCTGGTAGATGGTGCAGGGGGGGATGCGGGTCTCATCTGTCCAGTTGCTGATCACCCCTTCAAGGGGGGAAAGGGAAGAACAAGAGAAGATACAGCCGTTACATCTGGCCTTTGGAAATGGAAAAATGGAGGCAGATTTATTTAGGCTGCATGAGAAAACCCAGGTATGCTAATCTGCATGAGTTTTGCTGACGTCAAATCATGTTGTTTTTGTTGTTGCTGTTGTTGCTATGGGTTACCTAAGGCTGTGTTTCTCTCCTCCAGAAACTCCACCCTGACTATCTGATTGACAGGCGGGGCGTCTTCCAGCTTCTCGATGAGTGGCATGACCAAGTCCTCCTGGTTGCCCGGGAAGATCCCCAGATGGTCCCCAGGCTGGTATCTCAGGCTGTCGTGGTTATTTGTGGTGAGCCGTACAAATATGGTGGAACGGCTGAGAGCAACAGTCAGAATTGAGCAGTGATTAGTGGGCCTCACAGTAGCACAAGAATCATGCAGATTGCCACACCATATGCTACAAAACTCATTGGTAACTTGCTTCTTTTTACATCACATCCAATTTTCACGTCACATACATTTTAAGCAACACTATGCACTATTTGCCATGTGGTTTCAAACTGATTTTGATGATACACTAACTTATAAAGTGGAGAGTGGAGCCTCTCACATCAATGATGCACTGTCAGAACAAATCCTGTGACACTGCAAATGTGTTGTACAATGTAGAAAAAGCACTTTTACATCAATTTGTTAAGCATTGCTTTGTGGATATCAATTATGCTCTGAACGGGTGTGCGGTAAATTGAAAACTGAAAACATGTATTGGTATGAATGCCAATTCTTACACTGTGTTGCTTTAAGTCTGTGTAGTGCGCTTTGCATTGGATAAAAAACTTACGTGGATTTCTCACTCTGTAGATTCTCCCGCGCTATCAGCTTGGCACCAGAAACTTTCTTCTTATGAATAGTGAACAACGCTGTGAAAAGGATGCATTTATAAGGGAACCGTCAAACCTTTTAAGCACCGAATAATCCTGTGGTTCATGAGGCTATAATTAGAGCCTTAAAATTTGTCACCTACGTAAAGTACTGGCCGTGCTTTGCTGCACTGAGCTGTAGCGTACCTTGAGTGAGTGCAGGCGCCTCGGCTGTGTAGGTGAGACGGAACTTGCTCTTTTTCCAGCTCCGGTCATTGCTGATGAGCGAGTCGTTTGCCTTCTCAATATTCACGTCGTCGCCGACGCAGAATACATCACACGCTGCCTGCACATACACAGAAGATGGAGAGGTTTTTTTTGGGCTCCTGTGCAATTATCTACTGCCACTGAAATTTTGCTTTTGGTAAACTGGGGTCTTATTTCGTTACCAAAGCCAATTACCTTGAAAACCTTCTTGGCCCAGGTTCTGAAAGACTCCTCTTGGCCGCACAACTCATCTCCCTCCCCCATGCGTAGGATGCGCTCCCCCCCCAGCTCCTCGAACAGAGTGTCCACAGCGTGGGCAAAGGCGCAGAAGTGTGGGTAGGCCCTGGAGCCAAGGCCAAACACAGAAAACCTGATGGAAAGAGAGAGAAAGAAAAACAGAAAAAGAAAAGAGAGAGAGAGACCCAGAAGGTGCAATTTATTTGGCTGAGAGACTCAGGATACTTTCACACATATCTGAATGCAATGGCCTTCTGTTCCAAGATCTGGCCCATATTTGTTTCTAATCTAGCACAGGGGTGCATTTCCAGAAAGCATTGTTGGTTAATATCCATTGCAAACTTGGATTTTAGAGCTGTCATAACCTGGTGTTTCTAGAAAAGGTCATTCCAGGTTTAATCGCAATCAGGATATCAAAATTTGTTATTGGGAATGACTGCTCGAGAATAGTAGTTCAAAGCATCATTCATGGATATTAGCTAGTGTTTGTAGAAACAAACCCCAAATCAGTTTCAAAGTAAGCAGTGAACAAAATAGGCTGGCATTTTAATTTGTCTGCACATTTCTTTTTCATTTCCTTCCCTCCTTTCTTTCTTTTTTTCCTTCTCCCTTTCATGTTCTATGTGAGGATATATGGTTCACAAAAGGCTGCAGTGTCTGGGTGGCGATAGCCTCGTCAGGAACCCCTTGTCACACTCGATCAAGGCATCAGAACTGACATGACCGGGTTTTCACATTCAGCTGGCCAGGAGACCTGATTTGACCGCATTGTCCAAACCACTTGGCAGGCTGTCTGCCGTGATTTACCTGACGTTCGCCAGAGGCCCCGTGCTCTCGAAGTTGTCTTTTGGCTCCGGTTCATCACTGGAGGATTTGCGCGTGTCTGAGTAGGAAGAGACACTATTGAACCGTACTTTGTAGCTCCTGAAAGACATGGGGACATGGAAGAGGTACATTTTATGTGTGTTCTATTTGTTGTGTACTAAGGTATATATTTGTAGGTACATATTTGTAGGTGCGTGTAAATACATTAGGGCTTGTGTGTGCATGTTTGTGTGTTTTGGGGAATGCCATGTGTGGCATTCAGAATGTATGTGTCTGTTTATCTGTGTGTGTGTGTGTGTGTGTGTGAGTGTCTGCGCGTATTCTAATGTTTGTAACAGAGTGTTTTAACAATGCAATGTAAGAAAGCTTCACAAATCGGTTGCATTTTTTTGATATGCAAATAAAAAAAGTGCATCAAACTCACTTTCTGTCCTCTGTGTTGGAAGTGGGATGTCTCATCTCCATCAAAGCAGCTCCAAACTTCTGCAAAGGGGGTCAGGGATATCATACTGTGAGCAAGCTCTTAATTAAAGACTAGATGTGTATAGTATTCAGACAAAAAGGCATTGTGATGTCCTCAAGCAGCATCAATTCTACTTATGAATTCATTCATCTCCTACCTCTGTTGAAACTAAGATATAAACAAAACTTTTCAGAGGGACCTGAAGCAGGCCTGAAGATAGAAAGTAACTGATTAGCTGTGGCCCACATCTAGATGATCACCATCAGAACCTAACGTATGTTCAAACTCAATCGACACCCTGTCTTTGAACTTTTACAGTGACCCCCTTGTCCAGCACCCATGTTTGTTTGTGTGGAACACCCTCTGCACATTATTTCTCCCCATTTTACAAAAGGCTCACAGTCAACACAAAGGGGTTTCAACTAGTCTTAAAAAACTTGTGGTGCTGTTTGAAAAGTGTCTAGGAAAGTGTTCTGCCTGAAAACTGCTTGAGGCTGGTGTATAAAAGACATGGTACCCCCTTGCCCACCCCCTCTTCCCCATGGTCATAACATTCAGAACATTTCACATTATGCTGCAAGGTGCCGATTTATCACGCTCTCCCACACAGCCCAATGCAGGTTTCACCATAATCTCTAAAAAATGCATAAAAACGTCCAGGAATGGATAAAAACGCAACAGGATGCAAACGTTGTGGTTCAACAGGGAATGACATTGACTTATGTGGAACTGCTACATCACAGCTTCCTTAACACTGAATGATATCTACATCTGAAACCACAAATTTGCAGAATTGTGACAAGCTTACTGAACAGCCTATTGTAACAGGGGGTGAGAAGCAAAAGGGCACAAGTGACAATTTGGTCAAAATTGAGCTTTATATATATACATCCAATCTCCTGGTTAGCTCTTTATACTGGCAAAAGGATATGAAAAACCTTAAGGCTTTAGTCATTTTTTGTTTTGGCTTTCCTGTAAAGTTGTTGAAATGTCACTTACACTCATATGGTTCTAAGCCCTAATATTATCAATAATGTTATATAACCTGACTTGTTTAATAAATACCTGCCTTGTTTTACACATTCCCCTTAGCAAACCCTCCTTCTGATTTTCGACTTTATGTGATACAGTAGGTGCACGAATATTTTAAAACCAGTGTTCAAGCAGCTCGCTTTGTTATGTAGCCCTAATATGAGTTTGTAAAAGAAGCTGTGTAATTAAAATTACAACATGGCAGCTGGCTGGGATAGATGGTGTGACAGACTGATTTTGTAAAGTACATTATTTGTGTTTTGTGCACACAGACTAAGCATGCTCAAATACCTCTCCATTTTCCGGGGGGTCGCCATTGCCAAAAGTGCTGGTCACAACCAGGACCAGCGTCTCATGCTCAAGGTCAACCATGTCATACTCCTCCATAGACATCACCTGCACAAAGCCAACAAACAAACCACAAACACATTACATCAAAGACCACTACTACAAAGATTGCTTTTTAGTTTGTTAAGTCTGGGAATTGACCATCAGGTGAAGACTATGAGGTATGGAACATCATCACATTTTTCATTCAAATACAGATCATGTTATTTAGGTTGAAT
>JAVQKI010131651.1:0-12032 GCA_036025975.1 Nematalosa erebi
GTTCTACAGATCACCCAATCTATTTATAGTGCGGAGTGACACGAACAACACGATTTAGAGGCAAAAAGTCGATTTTCCTTGACAGCGGTCTGTTATACTTGACGACGGTCCGTTATCGACAAATATCAGACCGTAGAACGTTGGGAGGTCCCATTGAAGTGAATGGAGCATTCTACAGCATTATGAAGAGCCGTGTAATAAAGTATTTTAAAGTACACACATGCTGTACACCTTCGCTCACATATCCATATCACATACAGTACAGTCTTACATATCCTCACATTGTCTTAAGCAGTCACATACATACAACCTCACACATACTGTACATGTATCCACACATTCTTACATGTATTCAAATTCATAGACACACACATACCAACAAGAATTCCAGAAGTCCAGAATTATAGCACACACACACCTAGGCCCTCTTCAGCACACACACACACACATACACACACACAAACACACAGACCTATACCTTTGCTCACACATACAGTACACACACACCATACAAGCACACCCACACATACACTACACTCTCATTCACACTAGATATCTTCAGCTACACCATGCTGTTCTGTTGAGTGAAACACACACACTCAGCTGTCCCACTGCTTTTGAGTGGCCTCCCCTCCTCTCCAGCTCCACCTGTTGACATATAAACTAGTGCAGTCACAGTTGGACAGGGCTGCTTATTAGCTGACACTCTACAATGGGATTATCCTGGTCGGGGAGTGAAAAGTGGGTTTATTGAGTTTCAGGCCTCGACAGCCGAGGCTTATTTACTGTGGGGAGCACAGAGTAGGTTTCACAGACTTTCACGCAGGAACAGCGAGTGCCATTCATGCATTACATGATGTAAGTAGCTCATTTTTTACTTTCTTCAGAGAAGCTTACTTGTAGGTCTTGTCAGGCGATCTAAATTACACCATTTTAAATAGTATATGCTGAGAATTATACACTATTTGTATTGTTTGTGTTGGTGATGGTAAATGTGTAAGCACTAAAGACACATTTAGAATGTCTATCTTAGCATTCAAAATGGCTCTCTGTCACAAGAATACTTCAGATTTAGATTTAAGGTTGTAGTTGTTGTCGTTAAGAGTAGAATGTAACTCTTCATTCTAGAGGAGGAGTGTCATTCAATTTTAAGTTAATTTAAGGTGCTGCAAATGTTTTATGCAGAAATGTTAGTGTTGGGCGGAAACATTTTGCATGGCCAACCCATAAAATTTTAGTGTAGTTTAGTCCAATGTAGTGACTACTTTAATCTACTTTGGAATCTAGATAAATGTGTAATTATCTCTAATGGTGCAAGCAGTTGCAGTTGCAGTTGTGTGATGGAGGTTGTGGTGAGATAAAAGGCTTTAGCAGTGACTGTCTATACAGTAGCCGCAGCCATCTATGTGTCATGTTGTATGGTAAAGGAGTTGCAGTTTGGGAATGAGGGTTGCTCCTTGTACTGTGATTGGTTGATTGTTTTCCTTAGGGGCAGATCTATGGGCTGGAAAGACCCAAACATCCCATGTTGTTTTATCTGGTCCGCACCTCAGTAAACTGTCCCTTCTCATTCTCTTTCCTCTATTCATGTTTCTGCGTGCCTAAGTCTATTGATGTGTCTGATTGTAATGCACAAGGAACCCTGTTGTTGCAGGTTTCCCCTGTTGCTAAGGTGAGACTGTTGTTCGCCTGTGTTGTTGTCTGCGTGCTAACAACCTTCCTCCCATTATCCATCACCGCATAAAGGGGAAGAATCAGAATGAGAGAGAGAGTGGAAGAGGAAAAACTAAGGACTGCTATTCCTGTTTTTGTCTCTCAGGTGAGTGAGACTGAGATCAATGGACAGTTTGAGTCAGTTTGCGAGTCCGTTTTTAGCGAACTAGAGAGCCAGGCCACGGGGGCACTGGACCTCCCCAGCTCATTCCGCACCCGCAGCCACAGTTACCTACGGGCAATACAGGCTGGGTACTCCCAAGACGACGACTGCTTGCCTTCCGTCACATCCTCTACTGTCACCTCGACTCTCAGATCCACAACAGGTAACGACGCAAAACGCTGGGGCACCCCATCGCCCCCCCTGCTACTTGCCAAAAAACCCCCCACCCCCCTTCCCTCCCTCAACTCTCTCCTCCCAAGAGAGAGTCGTTGAGGCAGCCAGCCAGCCGCTGGTCAGCGGTGGAGGGTCCTCACTCACACCCTGGTGCTGAGCTGAGCTGTGCTGAGCTGTCTCACTCTGTTCCCTTCATCCTCCAAACCCAGTCGCCTGGCGCATCTGCAGGGGGAGACCTGTTGTCTGCTAGATGCCTGCTCTCTCATCAGTGGAGATCTATCTATCTATCTATCTATCTATCTATCTATCGATCTATCTATCTATCTCTCTATCTCTGTCGGCTCCTGTCTCTGTGCCCATGCGTTTGTTTTCCTCCAGTGCTCCGTGTGTGTGTGTGTGTGTGTGTTGGGCTTGAGAGGTGGGTTTTTTGGGGGTGAAGAGGGGGGTGTATGTAGGGGGAAGGTGGGTCCTGCTTGCAACCCCTTGTGCACGATCCATGCTTCATTCTCTCTGGTTCCCGCACTTGGTGTTGTGTGATGGGAGGGGGAGGGATCTGCGGGGTGAGGATGAGTCTTGTCAACAACAACAACAACAACAGCAACATAAAACACACAATGTGACACACCCACACAATGCATCAGAGTCACAGAGCACCTACTGTAGCATGCTGCACTGTACTTACATCCCATAGTCTAATCACAGCATGAAATGTGGAACGTGTATTGCAGCTTTTAGTGTGTTCACAGAGGAAATTAGCACATAGATTAACCTAGCATCACGTGTGAACAGCCAACCTAGATCACAATGGCCACAACAGCACTAATACCACACCGCACAACCTACAGTAGTTCACACTAGTTCACACTGATCACAGTAGTTCAGTGCTGTCGTTCACCCAGATCACAGTAGTTCAGTGTAGTTCCCCCGGATCACAGTAGTTCAGGGCAGTAGTTCCCCCAGATCACAGTAGTTCAGTGCTGTAGTTCACCCTGATCAGAGTAGTTCAGTTGTATCCATGCAGTTTAGATCAGGAACAGTAACAGAGCATCACCACTTGATAGCATAACCAAGTCCATCTGGTTCACAGCAGGGGACAAAACACAGCGTCTCAAGTAGACATCACAACAGGTGTCAGCCCTAGCAGTAAACAGCACAACAGATGTCAGCGCTAGCAGTAGGCAGCACAACAGGTGTCAGCGCTAGTAGGCAGCACAACAGATATCAGCGTCAGTACTAGACAGCACGACAGGTGTCAGCCCTAGCAGTAGGCAGCACAACAGGTGTCAGCGCTAGTAGGCAGCACAACAGGTGTCAGCACCAGTAGGCAGCACAACAGGTATCAGCGCTAGTACTAGACAGCACGACAGGTGTCAGCGCTAGCAGTAGACAGCATAACAGGTGTCAGCGCTAGTAGAACACAACAGGTGTCAGCGTTAGTACTAGACAGCACGACAGGTGTCAGCACTAGCAGTAGGCAGCACAACAGGTGTCAGCGCTATTAGGCAGCACAACAGGTGTCAGCACCAATAGGCAGCACAACAGGTGTCAGCGCTAGTACTAGACAGCACGACAGGTGTCAGCACTAGCAGTAGACAGCACAACAGGTGTCAGCACTAGTAGGCAGCACAACAGGTGTCAGCGTTAGTACTAGACAGCACGACAGGTGTCAGCACTAGCAGCAGACAGCAGAACAGGTGTCAGCGTTAGTAGAACACAACAGGTGTCAGTGCTAATAGACAGCACGACAGGTGTCAGCACTAGTAGTAGACAGCACAACAGGTGTCAGCGCTAATAGACAGCACAACAGGTGTCAGCACTAGCAGCAGATAGCACAACAGGTGTCAGCGCTAGTAGACAGCTGAACAGGTGTCAGCGTTAGTAGGCAGCACAACAGGTATCAGCGCTAGTACTAGACAGCACGACAGGTGTCAGCGCTAGTACTAGACAGCACGACAGGTGTCAGCGCTAGTAGAACACAACAGGTGTCAGTGCTAATAAACAGCTCAACAGGCAGGGCTCTCAAGTCTCACGCATTGAGCGTGAGACACACGCATTTCAATGACTTTACACGCCACAAATGGCATTTCTCACGCCGAGAAATTATTGACTTGCCCGCACAGAAATGTCTACTTCTATATATCTAACGTCTCATACAACGTTACTGTGTGTGCGCTACTGTGGAGTTACCAACCTAGCGGCCAATCAGAAATAGAATTTCACAGCCAATCAGGAAAACAGCTTTGCTCTGTTGCCGGGTAAATACATTTTGGGCCACGGGAAGGGTGCAAATAGATATAGAACGGTGCAGAAATAGGACATTCGTAAGGGGTAGGGGGCGTGGCACTGCACAGTAGCAGTGCAAATTGATTAGGGGGGAGGGGGCCACGCCCTGCCACGCCCCCTCCCCCCTGAGCGACGAAGTCTCACTCCTTGCAAACTTCAAAACTTGAGAGCCCTGTCAACAGGTGTCAGCACTAGCAGCAGATAACACAACAGGTGTCAGCGCTAGTAGACAGCCGAACAGGTATCAGCGTTAGTAGGCAGCACAACAGGTATCAGCGCTAGTAGACAGCATAACAGGTGTCAGTGCTAATAGACAGCACAACAGGTGTCAGCACTAGCAGCAGATAACACAACAGGTGTCAGCACTAGCAGCAGATAGCACAACAGGTGTCAGCGCTAGTAGACAGCCGAACAGGTATCAGCGTTAGTAGGCAGCACAACAGGTATCAGCGCTAGTAGACAGCACAACAGGTGTCAGCGCTAGTACAACACAACAGGTGTCAGTGCTAATAGACAGCACAACAGGTGTCAGCACTAGCAGCAGATAGCACAACAGGTGTCAGCGCTAGTAGACAGCTGAACAGGTGTCAGCGCTAGTACTAGACAGCAGAACAGGTGTCAGCGCTAGTAGACAGCACAACAGGTGTCAGCGTTAGTACTAGACAGCAGAACAGGTGTCAACGTTAGTACTAGACAGCAGAACAGGTGTCAACGCTAGCAGTAGACAGCACATTTCAGGCTGGATCGCACAACAGGTGTCTGCTGGTTCACAACTCAAATAACACCAGTGAGAGAGAGTGTAAAACATAGCATCGCTAGTGCATTAACTTCCCTCATAATGGGTTAATATAGCTTACAGCAACACTAATTCTAGTTAAGAATGAAGTTTCGCTAATCAAGATATTCCATTAGTTGGAGGTTTGGTTCATGGGCCCACCTTTTTACCACGTCAGGCGCTAGTACACAACAGCAATTCCCACCTCACGTTATTGAGAACCTGCTCGTTGCACCACTGAGTAAGTCAAGCAGGAGAAGCACACTGCATAAACCTGGTACACATTCACCTGATATTTCATAAAGTAGCTTAGCTGCAGCTAGCGCTAAGCACACAACAGAGATACAGAAAAGTAATGCAGAATGTTCTTGTTCCTATTCACTATGGAAACAAGCACATGGTATGAAACTTTTCACTTTAACTTAGTAACAGTGAGGAATGAGGGCAAAGGCAGGCTTGTTACAGTCAATGACATCAGTTCACTCGGAAACTCGGGGTGGGGGACTATCCACCTACAACAAGCGTTTCTGACTGATCTTTATAAAAAGAGGACATCAGAGGGAGGAAAACACACATACAACTGACTGCTCTTAGTTACACACACACACACACACACACACACACACATACAACTGACTTGTCCTGTGTAATTGCAGTATTGTTTCATTTTCAGTGACTTTCGTAGTCACACACACACATACACACACACACCCCAAACACACATAGAGGCATCAAGATGGTGCTGGCAGCACAAAGGAACTAATTTGATCCATAGTCTAATGAGTGTTTGAGAAAACAATATAGTAATCACATCAAAGTGAAAAACAAGCACATTAAATTAGGCTGTTAAGTTAAAGACTCAGATACATCTGACTTCTCACAGCAGTGAGTTGAGGCCTCAGGCACATGTAGACGGCACATTTGACGCATTTCACAAAAAGCTAACAAATAATCTAAACAATTACTCTAATCTTATGTGATTGGTAGAGCCTTGTTTTGTAAGCCTTCCTTGTTCGTTGATATCCAATGTAAACAGCAACACTAGGGTACTAGGCTAGGGCACCACCAGGTCATATTACTATTGATGTCCATCATAAAATGCAACACTAGGCTAGGACAGCACTAGGTCACACTGGCATCAAGACAGGCAGCAAAAGGAATAGAGCAAGCAGTCATTCCCTGGCCACAGCCCGCAGGCATTTCTCTATAACCCTTGAATAGGAAGGGCTCTGTGAATCTGTGTAACTTGTACTGCTTCCCAGACAACTTGGTGGTTGGGAGTCAGACTCCAGTTCCAGATTTAATATCGGGGGAAGTCGGGACTTTCCCGGAGTTTTGAAGTAGGAACTCTCTTTAGATTGCTGATCAGTTGTATTTTTTTTTTTCAGTTGGAGGTCAGAATTCTTGACTTCTGAGTTTGTCTGAGGCAAAACTGGTAGATTCCAACCAGAAAACTATTCGAGTAATCTGAAAGATTACTTTCCATTTTACACATACTAACATTCAAGCTGATCCAGCTTCATCAGTGCTTTTGGTGTTGTCAAAGACTAAAGCTATGAACCCTATTGAAATACCGCACTTTAACATGGCCTACCCAAATAGATTTTGTAACAATTTCATGGCTATTTGGTTTGCAATGTCAGGTTG
This sequence comes from Nematalosa erebi, assembly GCA_036025975.1. Lineage (NCBI taxonomy): Eukaryota > Metazoa > Chordata > Actinopteri > Clupeiformes > Clupeidae > Nematalosa > Nematalosa erebi. The sequence continues at coordinate 6,756 of JAVQKI010131651.1, forward strand.
GACCACAGCTGAACAGAACTGAATTCTGGGTGTCTGTCAAGCAAATGTCCTTGTGCATCATTGTATTTTCACCCCTGATTGGGTCTGCTAGGGCAACAATCCCTCAAATCACCTGGTGTGACCAAAGCACACCTGAGGATCAAGGAGAGCGCTCCAATCCCACTCCTGTCCGTTGAGCCCTGCCACCTGGCAGACTGGTCCCTTGAGCATCATATAGACTGTAGGTGTGTAAGTCACTCGAAACGAACCAGGCACTGTCCTTGGACTTCACAAAGATGAAGGGACTCTTGTACTGTATTTCAGCCTCAAAGCTGATGCTCAAAAATGTGAAAACAAACAAACAAAAAAGATTGAAGGAAGAAGGAATGTCCAATCATCCTTATTCTTGCTAAAACATGGGATAACTTACAACTTAAGTCCCAGATATTTTTCCTCAAGTATTGCACACAGTTGTCAGTAGGCACCTAAACATAAACCCAAGTATATCTTGTTTTTGCACCTTTTCCAACCAAACCATGAGGTGGAGGCTAGCTGATCCTCATGTAGAGAGTGGGGCGTGAGCCTTTCTTCAACCCCAGCAGGATAACCAGGGGGAGAGAACAGCGGGAGTCCTTTCAGGTGTCTGTCTCAGGTACTTTAATGTCCACACGCATACATATATCTATGTATATGTGTGTTTTTTTTTTTTTTACTGCCTTCTCATACAGCCACAACAGTGATAAGACTCATGTAGACCCAATCCTTCTACAGATCTTTGAGCATGAACTTGACCATGAGGAAAAGATTGAACACCTGCAGTCCTGTAGAAAGAAAGAAATAGGTGTCAGTCCTGAGTTCAGGAGAAAAAAAAAACAGGCACATACTGAACTAATGTGCTTAGGCGACTAACATCATCAGGTGTTATCTGGTTGCTCATTTTTAGGTCCTCCTAAAGGTATACGTAGAAGTAAATAAGTGTGTAATGAGTAGGTAGTGGTCTGAAGCATTACAACAGCTATTGACAGCTATCTTTGCTTGTGATGTTGAGAGTCATAAGTCTGAAAAAAAGTACCCAGAGGTTTAATGTTTTTTTTCTGTACTTTAGTGATAGTCGCACTACATCCACTGCAGAAATTTCATGAACTTAGGACTGAAATGGTTGAATGTTTGTAAGCCTCCTACCTGAAACCCCTCACTTTCGTTACCTTTTCCTCTAGCTAGGCACGATCCCCGCTCCTTCCTTCCTCTTCTTTAGTGACGACCAATCTGCCTCGTGCCATGTGGAGTTGGCCTAACCCATAGGGCCGTGGGATTGCAGCCTTTCCCTGGAACATCCTTTAAACCCCCCCACCCCCCACACCCCCCTGCCAAACCCACTCTCAAACAACCACCCCCTTCCCTCCAACCTGTAACTCTATGAAAGGCCTGTGTGTCTCCTGATAACCCAATAACAGACCTCACAGTGTTCAATAGGGTTCATATCTGTAACTGTGATTTTGCCATTGCCTTTTCATCTTCTCTTGCACCCAAAGCAAAGTGACCTGCTCTAGCGTGCTTAACTGTACACATGCAGCCATGAGTGCATTTGTGTAACGCACTTAGCCGCCTTGCCCTGGCCTTGATGGCATTGAGAGTGATAAAAGTGTCAGAGAGGGAGGAGGATTGGGGTTGCATGATAGAGACTCTTTCGGTGAAGAGATGAAAAGACACTGGACTGTTGATGTTGTGCGTCTGAGAAGGCAGTGTGAAAAAAAACAACACCTCATGAACCTAGGAGTGTGTGAGTTAAAAGCATTTGACCACAGACCCTAATGAGTGAATGTCTTTACGGACTCTTCATGTATGCAACAGGCCGGAGTACACTACGACAGTGCATAGAATAGTTCCATCCTAAGATCAGCAGGGGCAGAGAATAGTATTTCATATATGCCAATCATGAAGTTGATTCATGTCAGTTAAGAGTTTGAGGGTTTGTGACTTAAAAGGGTCCCTTGCTAGTAAGACATGTTGGCCTTATAAGACTGGCACTGGTATCAGCTATATCTAACAGGATTTAAAAACACTCAATGTTTTTGTTTGTTTGTTTGTTTGTTTTATTGAAACTTTTAGAAAATCCCTTTTTCTGCAGAACTTGTAAGCTGCCATTGTATTTACATCTCAATGCTTTCTGGGTAAAAAGTGACATCATCTGGTTGTTTTAATGGTGTCTATGGGCAGTAACAGCTTGATTGCTGCACCTGGATTGGACTTGATTAGATGCAACCAGGTGATGTCACTTTTTCCAACGATGGCAAACTTCCAACTGAAAGGACTTTCTAAACTTTTAAGAAACCTCAAAACATTTTGAGTGTTTTTTAAATCATGTAGCTGACGCCAATGGCAATCTTAAAAGGCCAACATGTCTTCCTAGCCAGGGAAGGCTTAGAATGGATACTGGGATTCAACTTAAGACCAGTAGATCCCCAACCAAGTTGAGCTCCTGGGCCAAAAGACTGCAGATATTATTCATACTGAAGATTAGTAGATCTGAAACTATATTCCAGCTATAATCTTTGGACCAGTGGATTGTCATTATGGAGAGACCATCAGGCCATCTTAAGAGCGCAGACTGCTGTGTTGAGTCTTCACTTGAGCCTGAAAATAATCTAACCTCTTTAAAAACTGCAGATTACCAGATGTCCCTAAAACCAGTAAACCTCAATCTAACCTTGGTTTGACTGACAAACGACTGTGCTTTTACCTAAAGAAGAGAAACATCTTAAATTTCAATATCCTGTGTAGTCAATAGCCAGCAGCTACATCAAGAGCAGCAAAACCTGCATCCTGAAATGATCCATGCATTATCCTGCAGCTAGTGAACTCTAAGGACCTGTTGTATTCAACATCAATAGAGATAACAAGTGCATATACCACAGGTGTGCAAGGAGCCCGGACAGCAGAATTGTTGGCACAGGCTTACAAAACACAAAAACTACCAACAAAGACCATCATAGGCATGTTACCATGTCAGTTTCTGAGACTGGAAAAGTGTCTTAATCATGCTCTGGTCCGATATCATTACAGAGGGCCTGATGGAATCTGTTAGGTCTGTTTAACTCACACACTTTTAGGTCGTTCAGTAGATGATCACTGGGGCCCTAGCCTGTGTGGACACCTGATTCCCGTTGCGTTCATTCTTTGCAATGTTCTCTCCCTTCCTGTGTATGTCCTGTTCCCTCTCTCTACACTCACGTTTGTTTTCCCAGAGGGCTATGATGGCCTGGATGCCACGTCCTTGCTGAACGATGACATCATCGAGGATGACGACGCGGCCAGTTCCTCTGCCTATCAGGAGTTAGAGAACCTGGAGCGCGAGCACGCCGCGCGCAGTCAGCACAGCACCAGCTCCACGGTAACCGCCATTTCCGTGCCACCCTCGTCTCCTCGAGGTTACCGCGTGCCGCTCCCGCCGCGGCCGCCACCCACGGAACCCGCTGCTCCACAGGCCCTGCAGGCTTTTAAGGAGTCAGCCGGCGTGCTGGCGGCCTTCAACATGCAGTGGAAGGAGGAGATCTCTGCCATGCGCTACGAGCTGGCCGAGCTGCGAAGGGATGTGTGTGGGGAACTCAAGACCTTCAACAGCAACTTCTTCAACTTCACCCAGTGCTACAACATGTGGACTATGTGTCGGGAGGCGACAGACGGCAGCGGCAGTGGCAGCGGGGGCGGGGGCGGGAGGAGCGGAGGAGGTGGAGGTGGAGGTTTGGGCGGCCCCGGGGAACGTGTTTCCGTGGGAACGCAGGCGGGAAACGGCGGGGCGCCCGTGCGGCAGGACACGGTGGACGCCTCGGTGATGTGCCAGCCAGAGCCGTCGGTGCTTTGCCAACCAGAACCATCCGCCTTCAGCATTCTGGACCTGATTCGGCCTCCGCTCATCACCATCCCTCCCGAGCCCGCCGTGCCAGAGCTCACCGTCACCTCCGCCAGCCCTACGTCCGCCAGTCCCACCAGCTCCCGCACCTCGGAGGACTCCACCTGGGACCCGCCCAAGAAGCAGCGTCATCAGCACCACCACCGGCCCGAGCGGCACGACGGTCGCAGGAGCACAAGCCTCGAGCTCTGGAGTCGCAAGTACCCCAGCGGGCCCATGGCTTACCTGTCCCTCTCCTTCTAGTGGGGATGAACCAGCAGCCGGCTCTCCACCGCCCTCTGGTGGACACATGTCATGTCTCGCCTGCTTTCTTATAGAGAAGGAGGCCAGCTCTGCTACAGCCGACTCTCTGGTCCTGACCAATCGGAACCTGCAGCCTGTCTTGTTCCCAGATAGAAGAATCAGCTGACTGATGGCCTGCTGCTTGCATCGGTTCTGAGGGCTAAAAAGTCCAAAAGCTATGGGCTCTTGTGACCAGTGTCCAGACTGACAGATGAGCCAGCTTGTGTGTCCATGATCATGTCTTATTGTGACTCAGCACAATACACACACACACATGCACACACACACACACACACACACACACACACACAAACACTGTGCAGCCTGTGCCTGTGAGAATCAGAAGGCGGAAGACACACTCACATACATGCACACACACACACACACCAACAAACCTCATCACAGTAATGCCATAACAGTCACATAAAACCTGCACAAACAAACACACACACACACACACATAAAGGGACCTGGCAGGCAAGAGTCACTAACCGCAAGTCACCTCCACACACACTTTCAACCAGTAAAACACCTGCCACAAACTTATTCACCTTGCACAAAACTGACTCTGCAAGCAGAACACCCCCTACACACACAGTCTAGCACAGAACAGTGATATCAAAATAATAATATATCGGCTAACTGCATAAACATATAGTCACAAACACAAAACACCCAGCAAAGAATAGCCAACCCTACAGCAGGTCATTCTCAAACACGCACACACACACACACACACACACACGCGCGGTGTGTGCGTTCAGAGGTGACAGTGCACCACACACACGCAAAGGTATAGACTGGGTCAGGGGTATCCCAAAGGTATAGACTGGGTCAAGGGGTATCCCAAAGCGGACACAAGCTTAAGCTAAGCAGGGAGTCATATGTTGTTTGTTTCAGCATTATTTTGTGCATGTCTTTGATCTGATTTTTTTTAATATCTCTCTATATACAGTATACATAATATATCTATATATATATTTCCACAGAAATTATTTTGGAATGTGAAATTAGCTATGTGTAAAACGATGTCACAAAAATCATTTTTTGACAAATTATGTGAATCCAGTCCCAAGAAGGCGCGCCGCGGGGGGGGGGGGGGGGGG
>JAVQKI010131874.1:0-10047 GCA_036025975.1 Nematalosa erebi
GGTTAACTTTCATATATAAGTATATCATGGAGTATGGACCATTATCCATGTACATGAATGAATTCGTTTCAGTACACATCACTAAAATAAAATTACAATGGAGCATTTCAATACTTACAACCAGAGAAAAAGAAGCTTCTATCTACAGGACTGTTATAGTTTTTTTTATTTTTTATAATACACTTTGAAGTCTCCAAGTGTATGTAGTTTGTAGGCCACGTTCAAGAAGACAACGGTAAAGTGCAAGAAGCTTGGAAAACAAACAAAAAAAATCCTCTTCACATAATTACTGTAGTTTTACAACGTCACATGATGAGATTTTGTAACTCTGGTGATACTACACGTCATTACACAGCAGTTGGAAGCCAATACAAAGTTACCAATACAGTTGGAAAAAAAATTAATGTGTAGAAACGCCTGTGGCAAAAGCTGGCAAAGCTTTATCTGTCTGCTTGGGAAACATATCCTAATGTGCAGTTACCATATTTCAGTTGTATACAACACAACAATAACCTGGGCAACAACTTTCATTAAAGATCCTGTGTCACATACTGAAGATCAAATTTGATGTGGCTGACTTGTGACATAATCCAAGAAATTGTCATAACTCGGTCATGGGAATTTGCCAGACATTCGGTAAATCTGACCCTGGCCAAGGGCTTTTCTGCTGCAAACCATTACAAGCTCGGCATAAGACTGACTTTCCCAGCACAAGACAGTGGTGGGGATGAGAGCTGGGGGCATAGATGGTGCCACACCACAGCACATCCATGCCAGGGGAAAACCTCAATATGCCAAGCAATGACACGTTCCATCCTGGCATCTGACAACGATGCTCCCAGTTTGAGGGCTATTTTGACAGCTTCCTGCGGCCATATCAAATTTGACTGGGATATGTACTGTTCCTCTCGGGATGGGAAACAGCTGGGTTCATGCTAAACTGTGACCCAAAAACACAAGCCAGTCCTTGTTCTCAAGCTGCAGCGTAAGAGAAATTAATGCTATGATGTGACGTGCAACGGACATCTTGTATGCTGCTTTTGAAGGAGGCCTTTGGTAGGGAGGAGAATGGGAACATTAAACTCATGTACAGTAGAGCCCAAGCGAAACACTAAGCTGTACAGCTTTAGTGCATCATAGACTAAGATCAGTTTGAAAAAAAGTTAAGCGTAGAACAAGTTGTTGGTCTGTGTTGGTGTGTTGGAGTGTTACATACTTTTTGCAATATATGACATACTATGGAAACCTCTAGAATAAGGATTGAAATCTGTATGCAGTATTTCACATAGTCCATTAGTAAACATAATGAAGTGTGGTCAGTCTTCCAGAGAATGAGAGGCTATAATTACTGCGCTACATTTCTATTATAATGTATAAAATGAGCTACAACAATGGAAAAAAAACAAACCACCTCAGACATTACCAATTATAAACCACTACAAATCAAACTAAACAAATGCATTATAATAATGCATGCAGTCTTGGTGTGTGATTGATTATTTCATGTTTCCTTCCATCATCATGAGTTCTTAAGATACTGTAAAGAACACCCACACACACACACAAAAAGAAAAAAAAAAAAAGAAAAAAGATCAACCTTTTGCTTCACTCAAGAGTCAAGCAGGTGCTCAGATGAACTCAAACCAGCAAACGTAAGTACTCAGGCTGTCATTGCCAAACTAACGCGAGAGGCTTCCTTCGCTGTACAGGGTTTATTTGCAATGAAGCAATCAGGACTCCTGTGCTGTGGGTTTTGGGGGTGCGTGTGTGACCACCTGTATCTGCTGGATGAGTTGATGGACGGGCTTAGGAGATGGTGCAGCCTGTGTCTTTCTGAGGCTTAAGGTCAGGCTCCTTTACCGGCTTCACTTCCTCGTCCTGTTTGGACTTGGCCTTCATCACACACAACAGACATCCATTAGATGTTAAGGGTGCAACAAGTGCAAAACAACAAGACTCTTTCTACAGGTATAAGTTTAAAATGCAATACTCTAACAGCACATTTTTAAATGGCAAGTTAAAATGAGGACATCAAAAAAAAACAAAATAGTTCAAACTTAAGATTGCAATTATTTGAGTTGAAATAACACCAAGTAAAATGCATAATGCAGTATGCTTTACACTTGTCAAGTGTACAGTTACCTTCTCATCTTTGGCCCCCTTGGTGAGGTCAAAGGTCGCATAGACCTCAGGGGTGCACTGGTCGCTCACGGGAGGGAGCTCAAAGGCAATGGGCTCAGCCAGGCCATAGCTGGCCTTCAGCTCCAGTGATGGGGCCTCCGCTGGAACCTTGTGGAAATATCTGGAAAACAAACATTCTAATTTCAAAGGTGGGCAAACGGCAAAGTCTATCAAAAAGAAAATTCTGGTCCATAAACTGCATCTTTAGTGTGGCCTGTGAGAGCTTTGAGCTGACTCAGGGATCAGTGTTGCTATTAAGGTCTTGCCCCTGCTAGTAATTCAGCAAGTGTGTTATTAGCCTTGTAATCAAATTGGCTTTAAGTTAAAGCTTTGAACTTTGCTCATCATTCAACTTAGGGACTCATTTAAAACTTCATATCTGAGAATTTGTTGACAAAAACGGAAGGGGATAAAAACAAGACAGACCAATAAGATACAGTGAAAAACTTGAATATGATTATGACAATGAATGTGATTGCAAAGAAGCAGGTAGTATGTACAGTATCAGTCCACATTGGAGGGAAAACCAAGACATCATAATCTGAGTGAGGATAAGAAACGAGTAAAAGACCATGACTGGCTGAAACGGGAAGGTAGTGATTTGCCGCCTTGCTGTCTTCACTGTCTAACATGTTACTTGTCGTAGAAGGCATCAAAGCACAGGCTAAAAACTTAATTTTGGACGACCTAACTAGATAACAAATTTTAATGCCGTCTATTTGTTTATTATATAGTTCAGGCGTCGTCGCCAAGATACCGACAGCTGACCTCATAATTCGATACAATGTTGGACGTTGAAGGCAGCATGAAGGATACATCTATCCTTTTAAAACTTGCAAACGGAAACGTACCTTTGAAGGCAGAGTTTATTGTAGTTATCTGATTCAGCCATGCCTTGATGCCTTACTACCAATAAATGTCCCCTTTCAAAGGCAGCATTTTTTCTGTTTCAGACACAGCCATGACAACATCTGTGTCCAGGAGACTCACATGAAGCCATTCTCCCTCTGGCATTTCTCCAGCGTGTTCTTGATGAGGCCGCCGAGCTTCAGGAAGAAGAGCTGCTCGGAGGGCTTGGCTGTGGTGCCGGGGCCCTTGGTCTGACGATACTCTTTACACAAAGCCTCAGCCTTTGAGTAGCCTATGAGAGTGGGGCACAGACACAGTCTTTTACACACTTTACACAGTCTTCTCAACATGGTTTTCTGCTTTGTGATGACCATGAACATGGACTCACTTTGTTTAGCCAGTCAAACTACTAGGCTTTACAATTTTTCAAATTGTTGCTATATTATTGACTTATCAGGGTAATGTATTAGGGTGAGGGCCCCTGACCAATGTCCAAATCAAAGCCATGGGATTATCCTGATCAAACCCACTCACTCACATTATAGTTCATAATAATAAATCAGAAATTATAGAGATTTCTCCTCTCTCTGGGATGCATGCACTCACATTTTTCTGCTTCTTGCAGGGATCTTATTGCTTCTCCACACTTGTCGCTGGCAAGGAGAGTCTGCCCGTGGTAGCAATATGCCTGCCATGTCAAAGAAAAGTCTCTATGTCAGGATATATATTCAGGTAGAGTGCAACTCCAAACTGGCCAAGAGACAGAAAGCTAACACAACCAACAGACTGACTTGCACCACAGTGAAAGAGCGGTTTAATCATAAATCAGAAGCTTTATAGAGCGTACCAGTATATGTACATTTATGCTTTCTAGAAAAGTCATGATATTGTGATCTCACATAGGCCATGTAGAAATGCTGCTTGAGCTGGAGGTACTTCCTCCACTTGCTGCTGTAGTCGGGGTCCAAAGTGTTCAGTGTGTGGTCTATGATGAAATAAGATAACACGGTGAGAATTCAAGGATTCAAGAGACAGTGAGGAAACTTATGTTAACTTATACTGTCTCAGTGTGAAACATTGGTATATTGCCTTAAAAAGTGCATTACCTAAGTATTAGACATTATTAGTGTAAAAATATTATGGCAAAGGTGAGTTAAAACACCCATAAGAGTCAAATGGCAACCTCACCAGCCTTCTGATAGAAGTTAGCTGTCTCAAACGCTAAGGCTGCGATGAGATTGGCATTATGCTTCAACTCAATGGCTCTGGCAATGGTCACTACAATGCAAAGGAGAATAAAACAACATAGGTCATAATATTAGCTATGCAACCTGTTCTGGCATCTGAGAAAATACAGATACAGATGCATACTTTGAACATGAACATTGAATCACACTAAAGATATGCACAATTCAATGTCACAGTCAAGTCAAAGCAAGGACAACAAAACAATATCCAAAACGCATCATCCACATGTTTAACTCCTGTTGAGAGCATCAACAGCCACATCATCTGCAATTCAACAACCTTATCCACATTAATCCACCAGTTTTGGCGTAACAAACAGAAGGCACTGTCTGCTTCGGATTCATTTGAAAACTAAAGTGAAGTCGTCTTGTCTGGACATCCGAAAATGCAAGCGAATGAAAAGGAAGACCAGAGAAGACAACTGTGAGAAATGAACAGTCTAATTTTCCATTACTACTAATGTCATCGGTGCGAATATCAAATTACAAGTGTTGTTAACCTTGCTGTCTACGCTGACTTGCTGTTTATTTTATCTGCTTCTACAATGCCAAAGGGGACAAGATATGAAGAGGTAAACTACAGTATAATTTCACCAGTGTGAGAGGGCATGTGCTGTTGAGAATAGCCTGCAGAGAACCCTCCACTAACAGGTTCGCGTGTGGACGGAGATTGTCTCTTTTTTTTATACCCCCGCTGTTGCAAATTCATCCGATTCCACTCCAGTCTGGACATAGCCTTAAGCAGACAAGAGATGATAAGTAGGGATTTACCTTCCTGGGCCTCAGCTTGGCACTGGACTATGTAGGTGTCGATGACCCTCGGCTCCAAGTCCCTGCCCTTCTCCGCTGGGGTGATGAGGCGAGGAATATGGATATCCTGAGAGTGGTGAAGATATCAAAACAACAACAACAACGTCAGGACTGGCCAATTAGGTCTGAGATGTGGTTAAAACAATGTTTTCATTTAATGAATGAATCATCAATAAACTTCAATCACAATAAACCGCTGCATTAAAGGAGAAATCCGGTGTGAATCATTCGATAGTCCTGTTGTTCGACGTTTCTAAGTGCTGTCAATAAGTATGAGAACAAGAGAAATTGGTGCAACGTTGACCGAATTTGCGTAACAGCAGCTCACACTACCTGATGGGGATACAGGAAACTTTGTTAGTTTCACCTTCCTGCGCCTCCAACGGCCCCAGCTGCCATTTCACTATTTGGTCTCCGTTGCACCAAATTCTCTCATTCTGATACCTACCAACCTTTAACATTACTGTATAACTGTGAACAAATTCTTGTGAGATTAATTTATTTGTAAAAACAACTCATGGACATACACCCAGCCGACAAAATACCTTTAGATGTTTGAAAATTCCAGCTGCAACTTTCAGGCTTTTGTGAACGATTTTGGCCTCATCCTCTGAAATACTGCAAAGGCAAGACAAATTATGGATCACGAATGCAACAGTGATGTAACTTTTACAAATTACTTACCAATCGCTATGATGTTAACTATAATTCAGTCATAATAAAGACTTACTTCTCTTTTCCTGCCAGTCTTGAGGCATACTTGGAGTACCAGACTGCAACATTGAATCCCATTGAAACCAATTCAAACACTGCATCCTGCTGGGCACTGTAAGATATTAAGTGAAACAACATTAAGTACTTGAATCTCACATATATCTACAAAACATTACAGTATGGTATGCAAGTGAACCACTTAAAGACATATCCCAAGGATACAAGGAAATTTTATTGTCAAATGTAAAGTATTACAAGCTCTTTATAAAGGCCAATTTTAGCATAGCAACGGACATAAATTGAAAGCATATAGATTTGTTAAGATTCTACAGCAAAGCACTCCAGAGTCTTTGGTTATGATCTTGACATAGCTGACATGAAATACTGGGAATTAAGACAGCCGAGAACAAAGATTATATCTAGAAAGAGACAACAAGTTGAAACAACTTATATTGGGTAAGAAGCTATGTAATGGCTTGTTATAGGAATGTACAAGCTGTATCATCTTCAAAAGTTATGCCACTTGGAATAATATGCCAAAGATATTACCTTGCAGCGTTGCCTTGCAAAGTATCAGTCCACTTGAAGTTTTGAATGTACCGCAGTTTGTTCTCTTGTGTGGTACCATCCAGAAAAGCAATGAACCCTGCATCATTGCCAGCAATTTATCAGCATCCCACAAAAACATATTAGCATGACGCAAGACACAAAGAAGTTTTAGTTAGCAAAGCGTGCACACAAATCCTGACCATACAGGGTGAAATGACAGCTCACACTTTGTGTGATCACACAAACTCAGAATATTACCTTGCAAAAGAGAGAAGTATGCATCAGTGGCATTCTTCATAATCTCCGGAGTACAAGTGACATCTGTGAACATTTCCAGAAGCCTTGCCCTGGTTGTCCTCAGGTCACTAGGAATAAAAATGATATATAAAATATAAACAGTTACCTCCATAATTCCAGTGCATGGGCTCCATAACCTGTTTTGCAATGTGAACATTTCACTTCTAAGAACAGTTTAAGTATGCAATGTATAGTTAGGTATAGCTCATATTATCTTTCAATCTGATCATTATAAAGAGACTATTTCAAAATTACATGTCTGGAACATACATACCAGAAATCTCATACAAATAATACCATTGCCTGTTTCACATACTTGCATATTTTGTTGGCTGCAGGACTCCCAGCAATTCCATACAGATTGAAAGAGACTGGTGCAGTGGCTTTCAAAGGATTACGATGAAACCAGTGGGCCATTTTGACACTACTGCAAACAAAGCTGGAGAATGAATGAATATGGGATGCGTGTTAGCTGTAAAATGACGTATTATGTTACAATAGCCTACATGAAAGGAACTGACGCTGTACGAAACTTGGATGCCCTGTTACCATAATAATCTTGAAAGGCACTACTTGAACACAATTTTTCAACTTTGAGTTACACATGAATAGGCGGAAGCCGACTACAATGCAAAACCGTTAAATCCAAGTCAGATGTCTGGGATCTAACTGTTACTAAGCCCTGTAGAGTCAAAAAGTCATTAGCGAGCTAGCTATTGTTAACTTGTACCAGAGAGAAAAACTGAACATTTTATAGGAATCGGATTCTTGCCCTCAAAAGACAAAGTTAACACGCTGTAGGAATACCGTTAAAGTTAACTTTTGTCTTACAAGTCAGGGTCAAAATCGTCGTTACGTAAGCATCAAAAGTGGCAGGAACGGAATGTGTAACTAGCAAGCTAACATCAGTTAAAGGCTGGCTAATGTAAACAAGGCTCGAGGCAACCTTCCCACTAAATAAACAGCGATACAGTGAAAGAGAACTACATTACAGTGATATCGGTCAAACAAAAGCGTCAGCCACAAATTCTACATGTCAGAATTAAAAAAGACAAAACACCTGTCAAACCTTAGATGTCAAGATTGCAGCAGTCGAACATTCAATACAGGAAATAAAACAATGAGTAAAAAAAAATGTATCTTCCTGAATCATTTTTTGTGACGTACCATTGATTCCTATTGGCCGTTTGCTAGCATTACGTAATGCTCCAATGCTTTGATTGGATAATCCCATGAGCGTTATCCTTGACATAATTGCCTATTTCCTGCAGTTGTATTTGTAGTTCTTGGTTCGCACACAACTCCCAAGAAATTTACATTCATCTAAGTAGTGTGTGCTGTTAATTAAGAGGATTATGTTCCATACAAACCATTGACAACAACACAAAAATAATGTAATAATTTAAGCGTTTAATATTTGGTGCGACCCAATACGGCCTAGTCTCGCACAGCCATTCTGTCACTACCACATGATCTTGTAATAAGAAAAAGAGAGAGCTAGTGCTATTGAATGTTGACAATTTTATCATCTGAAAGCACACAGTAACGTGATAGTCGCACAGCTACACTGAGAGGGAGTGGCAAAAACAATTCATAAATAACTTAACAAGTGTTTAGCTGCCTAATCACACATTTCCCCTTTTACATGTAATCCTAGGATATTGTACGTTTATCTGCGAGCGACGCGTTAGTAAATATTCCCACAGTAAAGGACTGCCCACCAAACAATGTACTCCAAGGGGCAGGACTTCCTTTCTGTGCGAGTGCGGTTTGGATGCATCAGCAGAAGGGCTTGGTCAGTGTGGAGAGTATCACCGGTTTATTTGTGAGCTTGTACTCAGCTAGCTACCTGGGAAACAGACGATGTAGGCTAGGAAATTGTATCTCACCGGCAATGTTAACCTGAAACGTTGTGTGCATCACTACTACGGAAAAATGTCCGATGTCAACAAGACCATCCAGAAATGGCATGCAAGTTTCAGAAAAGGCACGGACTTTGATTCGTGGGGACAGTTAGTGGAGGCAATTGATGAATATCAAATGTAAGTGGTAAAAAGAATCTTTTATAATTTATGGTCATCACAACGGGCGGTCGAGTGGTAGAAATAGGCTGTTACTCAAAACAAGCCTAGATCGGTTTTCGATTCTGTGTTGCTGTGATATCAAGTTGAATTGTACCCAATGAAGGGTTACCTCTACGTGGACAAGGGGCTTACAACACCAACGTGTTGATATCACTTACTCCAATGCGTAAACACAGACAAAGTAGCTTAGGTATGTATACTACATTTGAATGTGACACCGCTCCTGCATTTCACCGCTGTGCTTTCTGAGTAAGAATGTGCGGTTGGTCTCGCCTGATGTGAAAATGTATTATTGCATTTTCCAGGCCTCTCTAAAACTACTAGAAGTCAGTGCATTCCGCAAGTTACGGACAGTCTAAAGTCGCTAAAACGAAATTAGGCGCCACACCCTCTCATTGGTATGGGTGGAACTTTAGTTTACATGTCAGATGTCATGTCATATTGGTCATTCTTCTATTTTTGCAATTGTTTTATTCCTTACAGGCATTGGAAAATATTAAGTCTTTGAAATTCCAAGTGGATTTTTTTTTTAACACTGCCTAAACAAGGACTTTTGGGTTCTATTGCGTAGGCTTCTCTCTTGTAGAATATTGTTCTGACCAGTAGGTGGCGAAAGAGAACCAAAAGAGTGATCAGAATGCTGCTGCAGAATTGCTTTATACAATGTTTTTAGCTGTGAGTAACAGAGTATTCCTGGCGTTCTCCTGGTGAGGGGTATTATAATTATAATATCGTGTAGCTTTTTGCATAACTTCAAGCTGATTTTAGCCTATGCTGAGTTTAGGATATTGGCGCCATAGTAGAAAGAGAAAGGGCGTATTTTGGGACTCATTTCATTTAGTTCCAGGAAGAAAGTGATGGGCCTTTAAGAAAAGAAAATGTCATCAACCTTTTCTATAGGGTTGTGAAGCCCTGATCTTCCTTGACCAGTTAGTGTTGTTGGCATGATGTGGGTAAACTACAAGTTAACATATTCACTCTTCTTATTCCTTTAGACTTGCAAGACAATTACAGAAGGAGGTTCAGTCAACAAATTCTCACGACTTTTCAGAAGATCAGAAGGTTTGGATTTTGTTTTATATGGCTAATATTACCCATTTTTTTGTTAATATGATATCAGAATGAAACAGTAACCTTGACCCATGTCTTTATGTCATTTCTCTGACAGAAAACCCTTGGAAAATTAGCAACATGTCTAGAAATGCGGAGTGCTTCTCTACAGGTATGTGTTGATCGGCTCTTCTGGTCATGCAGGTTGAATATAAACAGGTATAAACAGGTACTTATGCTTTAGAAATGCTCTATGTCCAAATATG